>JAAVUB010000047.1:0-19457 GCA_014898885.1 Fusarium lyarnte (nom. inval.)
TAATAAAGCAACTGATATTTTATATTACTATTATAGGTACTATCCTCTTTAGAATGTTTCTCTTTACTAATAGGGTTTCTATAGTAAAGATAGTAAAGAGAGCTATATATTGTAAAACCCGAAATGCGATCCTGGACGTAGTCTTCAAGAGATAGATGCAATCTATATGAAGCTCCACCTCCAGGGAGTCGTAAGTTCGACTTATACACCTTAAGGCACGTCCAGCACATCACCGACATGACTCGGCAGGATAACAATAAACAGACCTGATTCACCAAGATTAACCAATTTCAGACCTCAGCCTTATGATATCAGATCTATACGATGCTATACGTCCTCAATACCTATTAGGGAATTTACATCCCCAATGCCCATATACACATCAGCGATGCATCCTGTTATATCATTAAAAGGGCCATTGCCAGATATACTCAGGTCCTAGCCATATTCCATAACGGTTCTGGGCCCTATCTCAAGAGGAGCGCATCAAATATAACCGAACGACAGGAGAGCTTTAGTGCGTAGGTCTCAGGGGTGCTAATAAGATAGACCCTAGCACCTATCGCCCTGACCCCTATACTATATATGGGTTTATTGCTCAAATGGCGTTTAAATATGGCGACCAGGAGCTCAGTAAGGCTGCTATTAACATAACGTTCAATACATATAGTACGGTGACTACTCCCACTAATGCAATTACTCTACCATAAGAGGACAAGGGACCTGCCACCACTACAAACACGACAATTCTTCACGCCCAATTACTTTATGGGTGGGATTGGAAGCGATTGCTACTTGAACAAGATGGCTTTAAGGCCTGCTTTGATTATTTGGCTATGTCTGGTATGCCAGTGTAAATCTTCTAACAATCTCGTTGGACTACCTTTACTCCTTTACTGTAATCCACCATGGTACCTGACAAGGGAATAAGAGAACTAGTAGAGATGGCGGAGATGGATACACAGTGAGTGATAGACTCCTAGCCAGCAAAAGGCTCTGTGCGAGCATACTTGGATGCTCGATTATGTCCTCAACTGAAGGGGCTGGGATGAAACCGTGAGAAGCATAGAACTCTGAGAACTGTGCAGCAGCTAGAAAGCTGCCCCAGACATTATAGAACGGAATTTCTGAGCTTGGACGGCTTGTCCTGCCCAACACTTGGCCACACTCTTCCTCTTGGATAGGCCCTAAGACTTGGGTCCACGCCTGTGTAACAATTTTCTTAAGCTGGACTGGCATGACTTCAAACGAGTATCCAGCGGCAGCGGCAGCGGCTGTCTGGTCAAGAGAAGCGGATCCTCGGGCCATGACGGGAATCAGTGGCGGTATCGTGGCATCGACGGGCGTTAGCCACTGCGCGTTAGGACAAACTGCTGAGGACAACATTTCAATGCGGGAAAGCAATGAGTTCAGCATGTGCTCGATTAAGTCCGATGGGACAGTCATTCCATTTCCACACCCAAAGAAGCGCAGCTCAAGTTGGATAAATTCACCACCATTTGTAGGGGTAGCTAAGACAAGCATATCGGCCGGGTCAAATTGTCCCTCGAACGCCGTCACTCGACACCGTGCTTCGTCACCAAACTTAAAGTCCTCGATGGCTTCGATCCGCCCGTGTAGGTTTTGATACTGGACCAGGCTGCTAAAACGTGCCCATGGCGGCAAGCGTTCCGCGAATGCGTCAAGCACCTTGTCCATGGCAAAGTTGTTAAAGGGCAAGGCCATCAGATGCTGGTCGTGGACCTGTCGCAGAATACTGCCAATGGTCATCTCCGAGTCGCGAAGCTGCACGCGTACCGGGATGATGCTCAGACATGGGCCAAGAATATCATCAACTGGAACATCATCTATCGATATGTTGCGGCCAGATACGAGATGACCGAATACGATGTCCGTTGAAGAGGATAATTCTGCGAGGACGAGAGCCCATGCAGCCTTGAGGATAGTGGCAAAGGTGAAGCCGTGGTTGGCTTGGCGTGGAGTCGTGATTTTTCGAGACACGGTTAGATCATGGCCACTCTGATACGGAGGCAACAGGTGATTGACTATATTAGTCATGCGAGCTCCTTCTAGTAGCGAGGTCCAGTGTGATTCGCCGCCATCTTGCTCTAACTTGCGTGCCGCGAGAGTAAAATCTATGAAATCGCGACGGTTGGTGGAAGTGACTTGACCTTGGTACAGTGCAACCAAGTCTTCAGTGAGGATTTGAATAGACATTCCATCGTACTGCGCGTGCGACAGACGCATTACCATGACGTTGCTTCTGCTCCCGCTGAGAAATAAGAACCGGACCAGGGGCTGTCCAAGAGTGACGGGTTGAAGCTGATCGGCCTTAACCCAGGTGGCTGCGACATCATCTTGTGAGTCAGGGCAACATATAACGTGAAAGTCGGGGGCCATTGAGCTTAGAATAACTTGGAAGAGACGCCGCTTGAATGGGACAAATGACGTGCGGAGGATGGTATGTTTCGCGACCAGAGCATAGCAGGCCTCGCGGAGACGGCATTGGTCTATGCGGCCGGTAAGGTGAAAGGCGAAGTAATTGGTACTGCCACGACCTTTCAAGATACTGCTCTCTATGAAGACTCTCTGGCATGGGGTAGCCTCTACAATGTCTTGAATATCAGCTGGGCCGACGCCGACTTGTGGGCAGATGATGTCTTGGACGAAACCATCAGTTGCGAAAGATCCAAGCGATGACAGAGGCTTGCGAGCGATATGCCGCCTCGCAGACATGTCAGACTCGGATTGTTCTCCCACAGTACCTGCTTCAAGGTCCCTACATAAATCTCTGAGACTTTGATTTCTTAGGATATTAATGATCGATACCCCGAATCCTGCATATCGACAGGAGTTGACAAGCTTGATGGCCAGGATGGAGTCGCCGCCCAGGTCGAGAAAGGTGTCATCAAGGGATAACGTGGCGGCATCCTTCTTTAGTACAGTGGCCCAGAGCTCACGGAGGCGATGCTGCAGGTCGGTGAGATCGACGCGTGCGTGTATGTTGCTCAAGGATCCCGGAGATGAGGCTTCTGAGGACGAGTGCTTCATAGCAAAGAAATCAATGGCAATCCGACGTAGCTCATTCCGATCAATCTTATGAGATGAGAGGTATGGCAGCTGCCGAAGGGGGATGACAAACGAAGGCACCATATAGGATGGAACTGATTTCTCGATGGTGGCTCTGAACCTATGCCTAGTGTCGAAGGCTGAGGCTGTTTGTTGCAACTCTCCACTCGAAACAACTGCGGGACGATCGTCACACTGATTGCCAGTAGCAGCAAAGGCTACGAGCTTAACGTCTTTGCTACCACTGCTGGCAATATCGACGGCTTCTACAGCGATCGTGAACTTTCCCTGCAGGGTCTGGTGAGCATGGTACTCGATTTCACCGAGCTCGACGCGTTGGCCACCAATCTTGACCTGCCGGTCCTTGCGACCCGCGTACCGATACGACCCGTCGGCGTTCAATTGGACGAGGTCACCGGTCTTATACATTCTCCGGGTCTCACCTGGATGATGGTTGGCCCAGAATGGATTTGTAATGAATGCAGAAGCGGTTCGCGAGGAGTCATTCAGATAGCCGCGCGACAACTTTGTCTATACAGGTCAGTTGTTGGCTGACTAGGGCAGACATGGCGCGAGGACGCGGTCAGGGTTATATATCAACCTACCCCTTCAATCAAAAGCTCCCCTATAGCACCTGGCGGTGCAAGAACACCCTCGTCAGTTGGACTCACGATCCAATATTGGCATATACTCGGAAAACCTATGTTGCTAGAATGTAAAGGGTTGACAGACGAACATGTCGCAATGCTACTCATGACAGAGCACTCTGATGGCCCGTAAGCGAATATCAGTCTCACCCTATTCTTCCAGCGTTGTATTTCATACTCAGGCATTGACTCTCCAGCTGACAGGATGGTATGAACCCGACTGATATTGTCAGGTTGTAGAGTCGCAATGAATGACGGAGTTATAATCAGCGTGTCAACCTGCATCCTGTTGATAGCCGTCTCGATATCCTCCATTCTTTCTACCTCTGATGGGATGCACAGGCAGCCACCAGACATGAGCGTGCAGAGGATCTCACAGACGGCGGCGTCGAAGTTGTATGAGGCGAATTGTAGCACCCTTACCCCTGGGCCAAGACGGGTCTCATGGATCAGACCAACTGCACTGGACATCCAGGCCGCGTGTTCAATCACGACACCCTTAGGCGTGCCGGTGCTCCCGGAGGTGAAAATCACATATGCAGCATGCCCACTGCGGTTGGAGAGATCTATGCCGGCATGCTCTGATGTGACCGAACCCAGTTGCTGCATGAGCTTGGAGTTCACCACAAGAGCATTGAAGGTCGCATCAAATCGACCATTAGACGCAAGTTGCTGTCTAACAGTCTCCGATGTTAGTATGAGACGAGCATTTGTCTGCTCAAAAACAGCCTGGAACCGTGCCGGTTGAGTGCAGTCCATGGGTACAAATGCAGCGCCCGCTTTGAGAACCGCTACCACAGCCACGATGAACCACAAACTCTTTTCCATACACACAGGCACGAGAATCTCTGGCCCAATGGCGTGATGTTGGACGAGATAAAGATAAAGTCGATTCGACAAAGTTTCGAGTTCTTGGTATGTGAGCTGTCCGTCCCAAGAACACACGCACGGGGCGTTCGGACTCAGATGCGCAGTTGCTGATATGACTTCATCCACACAACCATTCGAATAGTAGTCGCTATCGAGAATCATGCCAATGTCAGTGGTCTTCTCTTTTGTACCTTGTACGTCTTCCTCCCTGATCAAACGCCACTCTGCAAGTGGACGATCACTCGTTTGGATGATGCATTCGACGGCCCTACTGAACGTCTGCGACAACCCTCCTGCTTGGAAGGCTGTCATGTGAGATGACTTGTAGTTAATCAAGGCACGAAATCCCGAGCTGTCTGCCGCAGCCGTCACATTCATCATCACATCATATTCAGCGCCGTCATCTCCCCCAACTGCGTCAAAGCCCAGACTGCTTTCTCGCGAGGAAGAACTGATGCCCCCACTCTTATTCTGGGCAAAGAAAGATATGGCAGTGTTGAAAAGTCTTTCAGAGCGGTCGGAGGACGCTGGGTCCCTGCCCGATAGACACTGTCGGTGGCAATGCTCAACGTCGGCCAAAGACACAAACTGGTGGTTTAGGCTGTTCGACCAGCTGTCCTGGATAGACTCAAGCATCTCGATGCTAGTCATGCTATTGTCGCCAAGATTTACTCTCACGATGAGAATGTTGCAGACAGGGCCAATAATCGACTCGATACCCCTCACAGGAGCGTCACGACCGGACGCGAGAAAGCCGAAACAGACATCGTTTATGCCCGTATAGGCTCTCAGGACAAGGGCCCAAGCCATTCTAAATACACTAGCTGGCGTGAGACCATACTCAAGACAGAATTCGAATATGGACTCAGATGACACACTCAGTTTGACGGGAATCGACTGCATCGTGCAGGTTTCTGGAGCATCACTCGGATGTAGAGGTTGTTGGATGGTGCTCTCCTTGAGCACTGGAAAGAGACATGGCAGTGCACCATCAAGATAGTTCGTCCAATAGGCGAGAGCGTTATCGGTGGAGAGACCCTCAATATAGGTAACATAATCTCCAAAGCTCGGCGGACGCAGCTCACCTGCTGACCCCAGACGCAGACCATCGTAGGCCAGTGCAATATCGTTTACCAGGATAGGCATGGAAAATCCGTCGATTAATGTATGACTGATCTGAAGGTAAAGATAGACTTTGTTCAGTGTGCGGCAGAGGAGTACTCTGTGTTCAGGTTCTCGTGCCTCTTTCTTTGTGTCGGCTGCAGTGCTACTGACTGATAACCTGCGAATCTCCTGCAAGGTGAGATATTCTTCGTCGCCCTGAACATCGCCAACGGCATTGATATAATCGACTTCTTGGATTTGCGGGGAAAACTCGGAGAGAACAACTTGATAGAAGCCCTGACCCGTGGCTGTCGTATCTTCAATGATGATTGTTCGCAAAGCATCATGCCGAGCAACGACCACCTTCCAAGCGGCCTCTAATCTCCTCATGTCTACCGGATTAGCTGTCTTGGATGTGACAGCGTAGAGGAATGACTCCCTGTATAATCTGGAAGAGCGTGCCTGGCTAATTAAAATACCCTTTTGCACCGGTCCGCAGTGGTAGATGGCTGCTATGTCGGCCGCATTAGAGAGTCCAAGAGATGGCGGTACCTGCCCTCCAATATTCTTGAGCTGCTGGGATGACAGGTGCAGCTTCCGAGAACCTCTGTTCAACGTCGGTTCGGGAGCCTCGGCCGCAAGATGCTCTGCAGCCGACTCAAGGATGGTACGGCAATTGGAGATCCAGCGTCGAATCCTGTCTTGATGACGGGCTTTTCGGTTAAAGGTAAAGATGAATGTCGCCCGTCCATCGCCAGATACTTGAACATTGACGTCGAGAAGTGCCATCCTACGGCAGTTGGGGCCAACATCTATCGTGGTATCGCTGCTCCTGCGACCCTCAAGCTGCTCCAGCGGAGTGAATGAAGCAGGCAAGGTATCCTTAGGGAGCTGAACCAGAAGAGCATCATCGCGTTCAAGCTTCTGGCGACCACCTAGGTAGTTGAATAGAATCTCCATTGGCAATTGGCTTGTAGGAACGCCGTCAGCTTTTCTTGTATAGAATTTGGATGCAAAGTATGACCACTCTTTGCCTGCCACTCTAGCACGCGCTTCTTTGACTTGAGAAATGGTGCGCATAAAAGATTCACTCTCTCCAACTTTCTCATAGCCTTCATCAGTGTCTAGCTGGACTTGTAGAGGATAGATGACAGTGAACCAACCGACAGTGCCTGACAGGTCCACGCTGCTATCCCACACGCACTCACGGCCATGGCCCTCACAGTGTACAGCTGGCAAGGATGCACCTCTCCTCTCCGGGAACACAGCCGCGAACGACGAAAGCATAGCTGAGATAAAGAGGTCCTCAGGTTTGGTCATTAAACGGTCGTTGCACGCGGGGCCCAGAAGGAAAGATGTCGTCGTCGCTTCAAGGGTGAAGCCTGCGCTCAGAGTGTCGCCGAAAGTATTGGCGTCAGGAGAAATGCCCCAGAATTCGCAGTCAGTCTTGGAGAGTCGGAAGAGGTTGGCCAAGTCTTCAGATGCATGTAGCGTTTGTGAAATCTGCTGCCTCTGCATCCAATTCCATACCCCAAAGGAGACGGTGTCTCTACTCAGAATCCTTCCGACAGTGAGGAACTCCTCCAAATCCTGAAGGATGATTCGCCATGAAACTGAGTCGATAACTAGATGGTGAGCCGCCATGAAAAGATGTTGTTGGTTTTGGTTTGTGACGTGAGCTGATGAGGGGGAGAAAGCTGTAGGCTCCCGTATATCAAACAAATGCGCACAGAAAACAGAACCATTAGCAGCATCTAGCTGGTATTGAGACTCTGCCATAATGGATTCGCTTTCAGCAAGAGATAAAGAGTCATGTTGAATCAAAGGCGACGACACGTGCGTGGAAGGAAGAATTCGTTGCTTCCAGATACCGTTAATCTCCCTGAATGATGCTCGGAGTATCGCATGATGATCGACGATTGCCTGGACAGCTCTTGAGACCTGCTGAGGCGCCACATCCCGCGTAAACCGCGCCAAGACGCTCTGGTTGTAGTGGCTTGAGCCTGTGGGTGATAAGATACAAGGATGCATCTGGCCGAGGCCAGCGTCAAAGTAGAGATTCTGGATAGGCGACAGATGGAAGTCGGTTCCAGCAGAGGGTTCTTGAACATATGACGGGGTTAAATCTTGCATCTTGGGCGCATTCGCAGTGGCTTGTATGCGTTCCGCTATATGGCGGATAGTTTTGCTCTGCAATATGTCCTTCGTCTGAATGATGATATTCTCAGAACGACAACGAGCCATTGCTTGTATCGCTGTGATGGAGTCACCCCCGAGGCTGATGAAGGAGCGGCCAAGGAGAACCTGATCGGTGGATAGACCGAGGACCCTGGCGATGATCTGTTGAAGCCGCCTCTCCATCTCCCTGTTATTTGGCAGGCCAGGCACCTCTTCTTCGGGACCGCCAAGAGCCATGATCTCCTCTGCTGTCTTTTGGTCCATGCTTTCCAGCCAGTTTGAGATATCGCGCTTCCCGATCTTTGCAGTGGGCGTCAGGGGCATACGATAGACCACTGCCCAGACAGATGGAACCATGTAGGACGGGACCTGGTCTTCAAGACGCATCCTTATGTCATCTATCTCGCTAGATGCGATCGTCTTGTCAGGTCCCTGGACAAGTTTTAGGATTCCGTTGCTATCGGTAGCAGTGCCGGTAGTAGAGACGAGAGTTAGGATAGCCACCAGCCTTCCCTTGAACCTGCCCGTGCTGGGATGAGTTACAGTAGCGACCCTAACCTTGTCGTGTGCCATTAGGTGATGCTCCACCTCTCCAGGCTCAAAACGCTGTCCATGTAGCTTTAACTGCATGTCCTTGCGCCCGACAAAGGATATCATGCCATTCACCGGGTTGTATCGCACCAGGTCCCCTGTTTTGTACAACCGGCTGCTTCCGGGTCTCCCAAACTCCTCCAACCAGGCAGCTCCATGGACAAAAGCCTCGGCGGTTTTGTCTGGTTGTCCAAGATATCCTCTTGCCAGCCCGACAGAGTCAAGAAGAAGCTCTCCAACGCACCCAACCGGTGTCAGTAAGTTGTGGTTGTGTGGTTCGGTAATCCAGCAACGACTTCCAAATCCTCTGCCAATAGCAGTGCAATCCGATTCTGGTGTAACATGGTTGTTGAGGGCGGAGACGACAGAGCACTCGGATGGTCCGTAGACGTTCATCAGACGCACGGTCTTGGACCAGGCCCGATCCATTGGAGACATGGCTTCACCGCATAATATGAGGGTCCTAAGGGAAGGAACCCCAGTCTTGGGCAGCAACCGACCAACAGAAGGGGTCATCATTGCCCAGTTAACGCCTAGTTCTCTGATGGCGTCTATCAGCTCAGCAGGGTTGGTACGGGTTTCGTCACGGGCTATGCACACACAGCCTCCCTGAGTCAAGGTGGAGAAAGTTTCGACGATGTACGGATCGAAGCTGTAAGCAGCTTGTTGGAGCGAGCGGGAAGTCTGCGAAATGTGCATTTCGACAGCGAAAGAGGCGGAACACGAGACGAAAGAGCGGTGTTCGGTGATGCTTGCCTTGGGCCTGCCTGTAGTCCCGCTCGTAAAGACGACATAGGCCGCGTTCTTCGGCTTGACTGCTGGCAAGCTTGCCCTGACATCACCAAGCAAGCTCTCGTTGTTAATCCCTGCCTCCGACCCTCCCTTGTCCTCAGAAAGGGACTGCATGAATGGCGTGTCTATAGTCAGAATCGTGCGCCCGTCTTGTCGAAGCAGATCAGAGTAGAGTTCTGAGGCGATGATAGAGTTGGCCTCTGTTATAGAGATTTGGTCTTCAAGCCGTTGAAGTGGATGGGCTGGATCAAGCATGCACATGACTCCTCCCGCTTTGAGAACCGCTAGCTGAGACACAACTGCCCATGCTGACTTCTCAAATATGATCGGTACAATTTGCTCCACCTCTAATCCCATATCATGAACAAGATGACTCGCTAGCTTCGCCGAGATAGTGTCAAGCTCAGAATACGTGAGATCAAAGTCCCATGCCCGTATTGCGGGTGCGTTGGGTCGTTGGATGGCGTTCCTCCCAACAATTTGGTGGATACAAGCGTCTACTATTTTGGGCTCCTCTTGATTCCATTCGCGGATACATGACCTGTCGTCAGTGCTGCAGAAGTCTAGTTTACCGAGTGGTAGTTCGTCCTCAGCATGGTGAATCAGCTGTTGAACAAGCCAGTCAAAGTGACTGGCTAGTAGGGCTGCATGAGGAACAGTCTGGTCGTCATAGGACATCCTAATGGTAACGCTCTGGTCATCCTCTTGGAGGAAGCATTCGGCGACGAGAGCGTATACGTGGTAATCAGCGTGGGTACTCCCCACCATCTTGAGTCCATCGGGAGGTTCTTGGAAGCCTCTACTGTCACCCTGTGTATCGCTACTACTTCTCCCGTCTGGAAGATGAACGACAAACAGATTCTGAAAAGCCGCACTGCATGCTAAACGGGCGATGTTATGTAGCCCCCAGTGCTCATACTCGATCATGACCGCAGCCTGCTCCTGGACATGATCCAGAAAGGTTGAGATAGGCTGCTCTCGTCCGACATAAACCTTGACTGGCACTGTCGCGAAAGTCGGCCCATTAATCATTTCGATGCAATCGACGGCTGCACTCCTCCCGGACACGGAAGCTCCAAAAATCACGTGCTCCGCGTTGGGGCTGTTGGCGTACCGCCAAGTAGTGAGAGCCCATGCGGCTCGGAGAATGGCCGGCGTCGTGATGTGAGCGCCTACAGAACCTCTTCTAGTGACGCTGATCCGGCGAGAATGGAAGCTTCCGATACGCGGGACGTACGTATGGGTCGGAAGTTGAGGGATTGTTACAGGTGGAACGTCGCCAGCCAGCTGAGAAGCCCAGAACGCGGCGCATGCTTTCTCGTCTTTGGCACTGATGTGGGCAATGAAGTGGTTGAATGGAACCGTAGCAGATAGTTCCTGCTCAAGATAGGCTCTCTGCAGCTGTTCCAAGGTCAGGTTCAGGCTCCATTCGTCGAAGAGGCCATGATGTATGGTCCACACGAGGACAGGCTCCTCATCACCGTCCGTATCGCTCGCCGAGTCGAGGATCGTAAGCCTAGTTAGAGGCGAACCCCAGCTAAGGCCAACATTTAGATCATCGGCCAGATACTTCTCTTTTGAGCACGAAGCATGGTGTATCCAGCTCACTGGCTGGTCCAGGACAACTTGCATGTTGCCGGTACCCAAGATTCTTACAAACCTCGTACGGAGGATTGGATTTTCTGCAACAACGGCTTCCCAAGCACGCTTCAAGCGGTCCAAATCCACTGTTTTGCGAGGCAATGAAAAGATTCCGCGGTAAAGGTAAGCCCCCTGCTTTTGAGCTGATATGGCCATGAGACCTTCTTGGAGAGGAGTGCATGGATAAATATCGAGGATATCCTTCCGATGGACTTGGCATTGCTCTGCAGCTGTAGATATCAACCACTCAATCGACTTATCTCCGAGGCTCAAAAGGGTGAACGGCTTAATTGTGGCGGGCTGACACGAAACGGCTCCCGATCCCAAATCGTATGTGCCTATACCTGCAGCCATGTCACATAACTTTGGGCGCTTAAAGATATCGGCCACGGAGATAGTCAAGTTGTACTTTGTCCGCGCAGTCGACACGAGTCGCATAGCAGCCAAAGAGTCGCCCCCGAGGCGTATAAAGCTCGCGTTGCGGCCAATCATACCCGGCTCCACACCCAGTGTCTCAACCCAGGCCGCTCGCAGTGCCCTCTCAGTCTCGCTTTTAAGCGCTTCTTGACTGGCGCTTCCTGCGAGTGAATACTGGTACATGAGGGCGGCTGGTATCTTTGAAGCAGCCTTGCGGAGGGTTCTTCGATCTAACTTGCCCGAAGGTAACAATGGGAACGTCGAGAGTGCGATGAAGAGCGTCGGGATCATGTAATGAGGAAGGACATTTGCCAGTGAGGCCTGCAACTTTTGAAACAGGATCATGAGATCCTTCGGCAAGTCCAAGAAACTATGCTCTCCGTAACTGGACGCATCCTCTAGCCCTTGCTTCCAACAGTCTTCTCCTTTCCTTTGAGACAAACTGAAGAAAGCCGCAAGTGTTTGGTTGCCTTTGCGAGCTTCTGGCTCGATGATTTCAACTGCAATAGTCCCCAAAGTGTTGCACTGGGAGATCAAATGCTGTTCGATCTCTTGAAGCTCTATCCTCTGCCCACGAAATTTGGACTGTGTATCCTTCCGGCCTATAATCTTTATGCTATTGTCCGAATTGAGCCGAGCGAGGTCGCCAGACTTGTACAGACGGGTAGTGGCATCTTCGGCATGACTCTTATAACGCCTTTCAACAAGCCAGGTTGGTGGCTTGATAAAAACTTCAAGTGTCTTTTCTTCGTTGTTAAAATAGCCTTCGGCGATGTTGAAGCCCTCGATAATCAACTCGCCAATACTACCAATCGGCAAGAGGTGCTCAGGGTCTTCCGAATCGACGATCCAGCATATGCAGCCCATCTGATGGCCGACATTTGTTGGATCATTCAAAACGCAGTCATTCATGGCCGACGTAATGCCGCACTCGCTTGGCCCATACACGTTCATCAGCCTCACATGCCCCTTCCAATGCACAATATCCAACTGTGACACAGGCTCACCGCACAGGACGAGAGTCTCCAAACCTGGGATATCAGAGGGTGTGATGATACGGGCAACAGTCGGCGTCAAGAGAGCAAAATTTACCCGCATCTCATTCATCGTGCCTGTGATGCTGTCGGTCCTCTGGCTCTCACTGGGAACGCAAACGCAGCCCCCGAAGCAGAGGGTTACAAGGATCTCAGATATGCTAGCATCGAACGAGTATGAAGCGTATTGCAGCACGCGTGAGCTACTCGCGAGCATCGCTCTTTTTCCATAGGCATAGGCTGCAGTGCAAAAGGCTGCGTGGCTAGTAACACTACCTTTGGGCTGACCCGTCGTTGCGCTGGTAAAGACGATATACGCTGGGTCGAGAGGGGTCGCTGCACTGATTGAGTAACCGCGGTTCTCACTCTGGCCGTAGTCTCTCGGACAGTTTGAGCATGAGTTGATTTGGGCCATGGCGCTTTCATCAACGATGAGGATATTGACTCCGAGCGCAGTAGATAGGTCATCAAGAAGCATAGATCCCCTTCTACCGGCTAGAATGAGCTGGGCTTGTGTATCTCTGACAATGCCCATCGTTCTATCAGCCGATACATGCTTGGGGTCGAGGAGAACAAATGAGCCACCAGCCTTCAGAACTGCTAGCAGACTTATAATTGTCCAAGAGCACCGCTCGAAACACAATGGGACGATGGAGCCAACTCTGACGCCAAGATGTGTCAGGTGGAGAGCAAGTCGCGCTGTAGCGTCTTCCAACTCCTCATATGTGTATGTCCCGTCCCAAGACTCGACGGCTGGGGCAAGGGGGTGTGCCGTCGCATTTGATGAAACAAGATTGTGAATGCATTCTTCGACTCGTGGAGGGACGCTCTCATTCCACGCCCAGAGCCGCTTCTGTTGATCGCTGCCTAGAAGAGCAATATCTCGTGCAGTGGTGTTTGCTAGCGATGAAGAGCGAGCGAGAGATGTCAATCCTGCCGAGAATGCATCAATCAGATTTTGAGCTTGACCAGGGCAGATAGAGCTTGTCCAGTGAGCGAGCGATGCTTCAAGACGGTCGCCGATGACATGGATGTCTATAATGGCGCTGTATTCTGTTGGTTCGTATGTATACACTGGATATATAGCGATCAATGCCTCGGAAGGGGCGGTATTCGGCTGGTGAACCTGGAAGTTTAAAATGGTGTTGAACAGCGCTTGCTGTAATTGCTCCTGTGGCAACCCGCTTCCAGGATCTCGGATGAGTTTTCGCTGGACCTGAGCAAGAGAGCAGTACTGGTGCTCGAGATCATGAAGGGAGTCTTCCTGGATACTTGCCAATACTGCATCGAGGGGCCCCGAAAGATCGCAGCGACAGGCAAGCATATTGACAAAAGCACCTACAGTGTTCTCTTTGATGATCCGCGAGCTGTCGTTGCCGTGGTCGATATCATCGCGACCTGAGACGAGATAGCCAAAGCACGGGTTATTGGAGCCAGTATAGGCCCGGAGCACAAGTGCCCAAGCAAGCTTGAACAGAGTGGGCAGGGTGATATTCCGTGGTTGGCAGAAGGCGTTCAGAGAATCGAGAGAAGGCAGATGTTTAGCCTGGGTGACTTGAAGAGAGCCATCCTGTACGAATCCGTCATCGAGAACGGGCAAGTGGCACGGCTCGACATCTCTGAGAAGATTTGTCCAATACCGCAGGTCTTTGGCTATATCACCTCCTTGCATAAACGAAAGCAGCTCGCGGTAGGATGGTGCCTCCAAGAGCTGTTGGCCCCCATTGTAGAGACTGACCAAGTCTCGGACAAGGATATCACCTGAAGCCCCATCAATACAAGCGTGGTTGATGTCGATCCTGACGAACTTGCTCCCATCGCTGACATCAATAATAGCTAGCCTATGAGGAGGGAGCCCGTCCCTAACGGAGAGATTCAGAGGCTCTCGTAAAACTACATCGAGCTCACTGACTAGACACTTCAACCTCGAAATTCTTGGCTCAACCATTTTAAGGACAACTTGGCAGAAAGCACCATCATGGGAGACTATGTCAGGTATAAAGATCGTCCGAAGGGCAGAGTGGCGCTGAATAAGTTTGATCCATGCTTCTTCAAGACGTTGTAGGTCGATTGTGTGAGAAATAGACGTGGAAGTTATCTCGAAGACGGTAAAGCACTGGTACAGACGGGGCTCCCTAGCTTGACTCAGGAGAAGACCTGTCTGCATGGGTGATGTGTCATAGATATCTTCAATTCTGTCCAGTGACACGTTGAGCTCGGGAAGGGCCGAGTACAAGAGCTCCTGGAGACCATCGTATCCCACTGTGAGAAGTGGGAAGTCGCTGACTGAGTAACATTGTCGGACTTCAGGGAGGATATCCACGAGAGTATTAAGAGTCTCCTCGCACTCCTGAACCCACCGTTGAATGGCGGCTTGGTGTTTCATGTTTTTGTTGTACTCAAATCTGAGTCGCAGACAGCCTTGGACAATCTCGGCTACGATTTCTACGAGGGCTGGGCGGTGGAAGTCTGGCCCGATGTCGTACTCTTCTGGAAAGAATGTTTCTCGCTCAAACAACCCCTCAGGCCTCTCCAACTGTTGATAGAGACCCAGAAAGTCGAAGACAATCTCGGGTGTAGCCGCTGTGGAGCCAAACACTTCAACACCATGTGGATGAAGAAAGCGTGACGCAAAATAAGACCAGCCGTTACTTGGGACACACCTTTGGGCATCTTTGACGGTTCTTAGCGTGAGAAAAAAGTCATTCTTGATAGGATTTGTTCCAATAAGCACGGGATACATGGTCGTGAACCAGCCGACCGTCGAGGAGATGTCGATGGAGTCATCCCAAGTTTCTCGCCCATGAGACTCACGGAAGATAATCGGTGGCTGTCGGTCGCGAAATACCTCGACGAAGGAGTATATCACAGCACAAAGAAACAAGTCGACAGGTTCAGTACGCAGAGTCTCGTGTAGCTTTGGATCCATGAGGAGGGAAGTCGTGGGCAAGTCCAGATTTACCACTGTCCTCTCAACATCACTGAACTTGTTCTCTTTTTTCGCCATCCCCCAGTACTCGAGGTTGGGAGGAGCAAGTCGATCGTGGTGAGGAAGAGCGACCCCAGGAGACAAGAATCTGCGCGCATAGTTTCCTTGGAGCTTACACCAGTCCTGCCAGGACAGGGAGCTCTGAGGCTGAAGAGCACCAACACCGTTTTGAAGGATGACCTCCAGCTCCCGTATCAGGATACGCCAGGATACGAGATCTATAATAGCATGGTGGGAAATCATGGACAACAGCTGGCCTTGGGGGGTGTTGATAAGGTCAACAACGAAGTTAGGTCCGCCGTCCACGTCGATGAGACACTGGCTACCAAGAACAATACTGTCAGCCTCTTCGTTTTCAAAGATTTGGTGTTCTCTTATGCGAAGGGCATTTTCAGTAGTCTTCGAGATCACTTGTCCCCATTTAGCACCGGGCTCGGGCAACGATGGCCGAACGAAGCGACACCGGAGAATGCTATGTCTCTCAGCCAACAGATCAAATGCCTGCGCCATATCCCCCAGCGATACTGGGCGTTTCACACGCAGCTGAAAGCTCTGATTGAATCTGTTACTTCCTCCCACGAGCGTGCCTTGCGGCTCCCACTGGAAGTATAGCTGCTGGATGGGGGAGAGATCAAAAGGCACGTTGGGCGAGTCTATGTCTTCTGTATGACTTGTATCATTCTGAGAACGGGCCGATTTAGCACAATGTGAAAGCTGACGGATGGAACGGGAGCGTAGGATATCCCTCGTTCCTAAAACTATTCCCACAGCTAAGCACTGAGACTTGAGATGGAGAGCTGAGATGGAGTCGCCGCCGATATTAATGAAGCTCCGGCTTGGCGAGACAAGTTCGAAAGTTAGGTTCAGCACGACTCCGATCTGGTGACGAATCGTATCCAAAAGGGGGGAAGACTCATGAATAGTACAAAGAGCCTCCTCACCCCTTTCCTGGTCCAGGAAGCACTCCATCCGATCCAAGGCCTTTATATTCATTGTACTGACCCATTCTTTGACTCTTCGCCTGTCAACCTTGCCTGAAGGCATCAATGGGAAGGCTTTGAGCACAAACCAACTTGTTGGAATCATGTAATGAGGTAGCGTTTGTCTGAGGCAATCCCTTATGCGTCGGATAGAGTGGCGAAGTTGATCTAGGTCCAGCTCTGGGCGTGAGGACCCGAACTCTACGGCACTTAACGCCATATCTGAGTCTTCTGTCTCTAAGCTTGCGTGGGATACTACCGCCACGATGCGATCCTTTCGGGCCCCATGGTCAGGGACAACTGCCGCCGCGAGTTTGATGCCCCTTTGCGCATACAAATGTTGCTCTACGGCGCCAAGCTCGACGCGCATCCCTCTGATCTTCACCTGCGCGTCTTTCCTGCCGAGATACACGACTGAGCCGTCCATGTTTCGCCGCACGAGGTCTCCAGTCAAATAAACCCTTCGACTGCGCGAAGCTGGGAACCCCGACAACCATTCCGGAGAATCAACGAAGGCCCTGCTAGTCTGCTCTTCATCGCCCAAATAACCTCGGCCCAGATGATGCCCTTCTATGACGAGCTCTCCAACTGCCCCCGTGGGTACCAAGTGGTGATAATTCGCGGGATCGACGACCCAGAACAATCCGCCGATAGGCCAACCAAAATTGGCCGCCTCAATGCACTGGATGTCCTTTGTATCCATTTTTTCGTCCTGGGAAGAGAGCAGGCTAACCGCTGAGGCAACGCCGCACTCACTTGGACCGTAGCCATTCATAAGCCTGACTCTACCCGCCCACATCTCGATATCTCCCCTGGTCGGTGCCTCTCCCATAAGGACCAAGGTCTGGAGACCGGGAAGCACTTCATCTGGCCGCATAGTTTTGACTAGCGACGGTGTGAGAAAGGCCCAATTCACTCCAAAGTTCCGAATGACGCCAGCGAGCCCCTTATCCTCTCGAGTCTCTTCATCAGGTGTGCATACACAACCACCGCACAACAAGGTTGTCAAGTTCTCAAAGATGCTTGAATCGAAGCTGTATGATGCAGACTGGAGAATGCGGCTAGAAGAGTTCATCCCTGTCCTTTGAATGAAGTCAAGTGAGGTGGTCAGGTAGCTGGAATGCTCGATACAGGCCCCCTTGGGATCACCAGAGCTACCGGATGTGAAGGCAATGTACAGAAGACTTGATGGACTAAGTGTAGTCTGGGGAGGCGCCATGCTGCGTGGTCGGGATAGTGAAGCGATTGAATAAGGGCTCACTTGGTGGATAACAAGGTGGTTGCCTCCGTATCCATCCTTGTCGTCTTTCCATAAAGCATAGCATGAAGGAGAACAAAGGAGAATCCTAGCACCAGTTCTCCGAACAGTTGCTCGCAAAATGGTCATGGGGAACGAGGGATCCAGCAGCGTAAAAGCGGCCCCTGCCTTTATGACAGCCAGCATGGCGACAGTAGCCCAGGCTGACTTACCAAAGTTCAAGGGCACGACTGCTTCCGGCCCGATGCACTGACGAACTAGAAAGTGTGCAAGGAGGTTGGACGCCTCGTCTAGCTCACCGTAAGTCAGCGAGGCATCAGAGGCACACACAGCAGGCGATTCAGGGCTCAATGCAGCCTTCCGAGCGATATAGTCGTGCACGAGACCACTAACAGGAGGCTTGCAGTCATGGTTCCACGAGAGATTCTTTTCCATGTCTGCTGAGCTCATTCCTACTTTTTTCAGGTCGCTGACAGGCGACTTGGGGCTGGATATGAGGTGAGAGACGACTGCATGATAGTTGGCGGCGATTAGTGACACAGCCTCTTGGGAAAGGTGCGAGGGGGAGAATTGAAGATATAAAGGTGTTGATTCCGCGGATGATACTGAGGACGGCTCAGGCACGACTAAGATTAGATCGATACCTTCAAGACGAGACAGGTGAATATTCTCTCCTGAACTGGCAAGAAAGCATACTGCAGTGTTGAACCGAGGTCGAACTGATGGACCAACGGACCAAGGCATGCCAGAAATTGAGGGGCATCTATGGATGACGCCAGCCTCCAAGCATGCTTTACAGCTAAGCATCAGGGAAGACGCCTCCTGATCGTCTGTAATTTTGATGTTAAAATTCGTATAAGACACAGTAGTTTGACATCCTTCTGGCCTCGGAGGCTGAGTGGAATCCTGCTGGATCACACCAAAGGTGGCTTGAGTAACTCCGAGGTAGAGGCTTAGGAGAGCGGACCATGCGGCCAAATGAGCGCCGACTACATCGACAGACTCATGAGTAGCTCGCAGTACACGAAATTCAATCTTAGAAACAAGATCCGGGACCTGGCCTTTGCTAACGCGTTCTTGGCCGAGTTTGGGAAAATGACATGAGGGTTCTTCGAGAAACCCACAAGGTGGATGTTCAAAATTGCTTGGTTCAGTATTGCCAGGCATGTTTCAAGAATAACTGGAGATTACTCGATGTTGATGATTGTATTGATTTTTTCCGTAGCATAAAATTCCGATCTGGAGCAACGCAATTGAGTTGTCTTTAGTAGTGGCATGTCTTGCTCTTTATTGTCAGAAGGGGCATTGCCTGAGGGGCGTTGATGGAGGGGTCTAGCCGCTGAGACCTAGATACGTACTAAAATCTGCAAGCTGAAATACGACAAGTCATCAGACATGCCCAAGTTAGCTAGAGTGTTGTCTATAGTAGAGCTGAGAAGATATTGACACGTCATCTCACGCCATAATCAAATGCAGAGTTCCAGAGCCATGCCAGGTGTCTTACGGCGCGGCCCGCTTCGGTTGCTACGAGTCGGCTTCCGATAAAGGGAGTAGCTCTTCCAACACCTAGCTGCAGTTGTAATTCGTTCTTATGATGTATCTAGGCTATCACGAGGACAGCAAAAGTAGGAAAGTGGCAGAATGCTTAGCTTGAACTCGAACACATCCCACAAGAGCATCCGCAACAAAGCAGTCACATCTTTTATTAAGCGAAACGGTTGTTCATCGACAAAACTCAGTTTGATATAAGTAGTAGTAGGGTTGCTCGTGGTGCAGCAACTATTTTGTATGGTGAACCCCTGTAGCTACCAAAAATGTACTATCGGCTATCCAAGTAGAGAGTGACCAATTTCTACAATACTACTCAATATCCGCCCCCCCCCCCCC
>JAAVUB010000048.1:0-17275 GCA_014898885.1 Fusarium lyarnte (nom. inval.)
ATATAGAGGGTATTAATCTATAAGAACCTTACTGAAAACTTCTATATAACTAAAGCTATATCTTAGAATGTATATAGAAGGTTAGAGATAGGAATTCTACTCTGGAAAGAGTACAGGTTCTCCTTAAGAAGTCGAAAATTACCTGTCGAGCCCTATCTATAGCTTAGTATTATATAGGTCGGTGATGATTGAAGCTTATCAGGAAGTGATATAATTTTCCACTTCCCGTTGCCTTTATTGCCAATATCTATAAGCCTAGTAGGCCTCTAATTATCCTATTTCTGAAGCTATTGATATTCTGGATAATAAGTGTGATAGTTATTAATCCAGTTCATGGCAAGTTCTAGGGTAGGTGAAGATGAGGTGTAAGACTCTGTATAGGAGAGATGTGAATGACCCGGAGTAAGGCTGCCTATGTCTTGAAATAATAAATATAAGTATAGGATGTGACTTAAAAGTATATAATACGAACCGCTTCGTGGACTCAAATAGATTATCACTTTACCTGAACGATCTATTCCCTCCCTATTACTTAGTATCTTATAGTGAACTAAAAATAATACCCCCGCTGGTGTTTATTGGTATTCGTAGGATAAAGGAAAGTAGCCAGTTCCTCTTCTACTAGTTATAAGTCTACTACTTCGCTTTAGGAGTTTCTTAATAGTGGTACAGATGATATATATATTCGATATCGCGTTAAGGAATAATTCATAAGTCGTATGGTGAGAGCCGAGTCGCTCATTGTCAGAGGATCTTTCTTCCAGCAGGTCAGGATATAATACCTGCTGGCAGGTCGAATAGAGATGACTTAATACTATCTATAGATTTAATAAGTTGCTGATATGGTAAAATTATAATGATGTAGTTGTGGTAAGGAAATAACAGTTCATAGTCACTCTAGGCTGTTTATTTGCAAGAGAGGGTTAGTGGTAAGCTGGTGCGTAATCGTATCAAGTGAGCCTAAATAAGTGCGGGGAGTTATAGGTTTTTATAATCTGACGGAACTTGCGCCCTTCCTACTATCTTATTTAATACCTAACGACTGGCCTTATTGGCCAAAAGGTCCAATTCCCAATTGATCCACTGGGCTCGGAAACGAGCAGTAAACGGGGTAAATGGAAGTAGCAAAAGGATGGAACCCCTTTGACTTGAACTTTACTTGGGCTCCCATGTGCTCAGCCAATAACGCAGAGCTTACCGAATTAGGTATGCAAAGCGAAGAGAGGAACCAACATGGAAAGAAACCCGGTGGGGTGCATAAGCGGGTTGGTTTGCAGGAAACTATTTATTTTGTTAAGCCTCACCACTTTAGGCAGCAACACATCGTCTGTTGTCGAACTGACCCTATCAACCAAGTGTTTCTCCCCCATCAACAGCAGCATAGCTCCTAAAAAAAATGCGTCTACTATCAGCGAAAGATCTTCAGTTTGAGGAGCGGACCGGTGACAATATTCCAAAGTATGCGATACTGTCGCATCGTTGGGGAAATGAGGAGCCATCCTACTGGGACATGAAAAATACAATCGTGCAGAGGGAGACCGGTGTACCGGGTAAAGGGCCGCAGTGGAAAAATCGAACTTACCATAAGATTCACCAGTTCAGTCTTATGGCATTGCAGGCTGGGTATGAATACATTTGGGTCGACACATGCTGCATTGACAAGTCTAGCAGCGCTGAGCTTCAAGAGTCCATCAACTCGATGTACCGATGGTATATGGAATCAGAGGTTTGTTATGCATACCTGTCAGATGTGTCTACATCTACAGATTGTGAAAGGCCCAAAGGCTCGGCATCATCAAAACCATGGACTGAATCGTTCCGGAATTCTGAATGGTTTACTCGAGGCTGGACGTTGCAGGAACTTTTAGCTCCCAGAGACTTGATATTCTTCGATAAGGATTGGACCAGATGTGGTAATCGTGTTGAGCTCCAAGACGACATTCAAGCAGCTACGGGAATAGATGCGACTAGCCTCATGAGGGCCTCATGCAAGGACGGAACCTACTTGCGATCCATTCGACTAGGAAGGCTTTTTTCTTGGGCCGCCAGTCGACAGACAACTCGATGTGAGGATCGAGCCTATTCACTCCTCGGAATATTTGATGTTAATATGCCATTATTGTACGGCGAGATGGATCGGGCATTTTATCGTCTTCAAGAAGAAATCATCAAAACGAACGAAGACGCATCCTTGCTCGCTTGGAACTACACAGAAGCCGACGACGGATTTGCACCAAACGGTCTGGCTAAATCCCCCTCTCAATTCCAGAACTATCTGACCCTGATCGGAAAAGAAAGCTCTCCAGTTCCCTACCTTGCGTTTAGTCCAAGAATGATAGCACGAGGATTACAAGCTACGCTGAAGATCAGAAGGGACCCATATGAAAAGAGGCTCGGATATGCTGTTTTGGCACACGAGAGAGACCGGAGATCCCTGGTTCTTCCTGTTCTCTTTTGTGAGTTAACATTCGTGAGAACTCCGATACAGAATGAGTGCGTTAGACTATCGGACCCCATTTGGATTCCATCATGGTTCGTCAATGAAGCCAAACCAAAACCTATATGCTTTATTCGCCATGTAGAGGCTACTGATCTTTATGATCCTGGCGATGGCTTGACCCTCGGCTCAGTAGTATGGAAGAATTATATCACAACCTTTACCTATCCTGTTCAAACGCAAGCTGGGCGTCGCCATTTCCCTGCACTGTTGGGAAGGCTCTCAACAACTTCAGAGCGAAAAGGAAACGATTATACTTTCATTGTAGAGCTGGCTGCTCGTATTGATGCGGAGCGGAGATATATTGTTATAGTTGACTACCGCTCGAATGGCACAACTGTGGCAAATAACATAACTGTCACAGTTGTCCGACGTCGATGGCACATCAATCTAGCACATGCCACAAAACTTGTGCAACGCAGACAATCTAGACAAGATTTCAAGTCATGCAAGCTTCCGGACGAGTATGGAAATGCTATTCCAACTGGAAAAATCATTACTATTGCTCACTTCACCGGCTTATGGGTTAGGCAGGCCGAGAATAGCCAAAGTTCACGCATCCGTAAGGACGTCGAGGTCAGAACGCTTGGCTTGATAAGGACAGGATCTTTCAGTAAAAGGCTATAAAAGCCCTTGAAAATGTCAAGTATAGGGCCTGGATGAATGAGTTTATAAGTTCAGTCTCGCGTTGTATGGTTAGACTTGTGAATAATATTAAAGAATTATATAGTAATGTAACCAATTATAATAATTATAATACCTGGTAGGAGGTGTATTATATTATATTAAATATAGGATCTAATTCTTATATAAGAAAGTATATAGCTTATATAAAAGGTTAATTAGAATTACTTTTTATTATTTATTAAATTCTCCTAATAGTTATTACTTATATTAATAGCCTATTAATATTTAATTTTATATAGGAAATCTTATAATATTATATAAGGTTTATCTATCTTAATAATATTAATAGTGCGGTTAGCAGTATAGTTACTCCAAAAACCAGATATATTACCGCCGTATAAGTCGATTTCAAAGATACTAACTACATGACTACGAATAGATAGAGGCGCAGTTTTACTAATATAAATAGGAATAGTGAGAGAAGATACGCTGCGACCGAGACTAGCTACAGCAGAAGAGCCGTAGATCATATTTAAGTTACCGTTTGTAGCAGTTATAAGAGCGCCGCCGAGGAGGAATATATGGGCTGCGCCCATGATAGTCTTCCTACGACCCCATTTCTCAGCGATAGGGAAAGTACATAAAGCACCGAAGAAACAGCCAGCCTACATATGTCTGTCAGATAAATACTCGAAAGAGGGTGAAGAGTGAAGAGTGAAGGTGAGAGTGTACCTGAAAGGTGGAGACAATATTTCCTTGGATGGTGTCGCGCTGGGCCTTTTCAATGAGGTCAAGGCCATTGTACCTCCAATAACAGAAGTATCATATCCGATGGCGAGGGCGGATATGTAAGCCACCGTGGCAATCAGGTGGATTCGCCAGTTCCGCACCTCAGGCGGATCATTGGTGCCCGACGCATGAGTATTCCAGCCCATAGATCATTGAAATAAAAGAAGTTTAGTAGCAAAAGGCTTAGTTATCCAAAAAGATGAGAAAAGATACTGCGAAATCTTGCAAGTGTCTGACCCTCTTCTCAACACGGGGGCACTGCGGCCTTTTATCTTTACGTCGCAAACCCAAACCTATCGTCATTCTTTCCGAGTAACTCATCTTATGGACGTTACCTGTAAGAACTTGCAAAGATGCCTGTTGCTAAGCCGCGAGGGCAGGTAAGTTCTATTTCAGCATAATGGTCCATTCTGAGCGTAAAATAATGAAATTCAGAAAAGCAATTTTCGCCCCGAGGACTACGACCAAATAGCACATCTGGCTCGCAGCTTTGACATTATACTGATAGCTAAACGCACTGGACTGCGCCACATTATAGAAAGTGCATTTTCGACTGCGCCACAAATTGCAGCTTACACAGCGCTAAAGACGCTGTGGCCCACCGTAGTCAACTAAGCTCAATCAACGTCGTTATTACGGTCGGGCAATGACTATTATTTTACACTTGACTGCTCTATGTTACAGAAAGTGCATTTTTTACTGCGCCACAAAATGTCAGTTCTGACTGTGCTATTTTATAGCACTTTGCACCAACTGTAGTCTCAGTCCAGTCTCGATGAATAGGCATAGTGCTTGTTAGGTTCTGGAAACATAGATGGTAAGGCACGGACTCACGGGAGAACCAAATTATCTTGTATCAATTGCTGTTTCTCCTCGTGTATCTATATCTACGAGCTACAACTATATAGCTACCTACCATTAGAGTGATCCATCTTTGGACGCTTCTTGGCATAAAAATTTGCATTGAGTTATTCGCATCTTACACCATGTCCTGCAGCGGCAGATAGACTTGGAACCCCTTTAGCAGTATACTAGCCCATATGGTTGGCCGAACCTCGCGGCTTGGCATGATTGAGGACAATCGCTTCAATGGCATCAGCGAAGTTTCCCTGGATTGCCAAGTGTAGCGCGGTGAGTCGGCCTGGTTCCAAGGTTAGAGCCCAGATTAGCCTCGATGAGATTTTTTCCAACGGAAGTCCGTCGCTCACGGCCATGATTTGCGGCTCAGTGTAGTGCCGTCTACCACTGACGTTGAGACGATTGATGTCTGTTGGAAGCATCTTGTCTAGAATAATATCTATCGTTGGCATAGACCAATACGTGATAGATTCTTCAAGTGCAGTATCCCAACTTAAATTAACCATTCCTAAGTTTTGCAGTCGCACTTTAGAGACGAATGCATTGACAATGCCTTTGTACTCCACCGAGAAATGTAGTGGGGTGAAGTTATCCTCATCGACTTGCCGGATTTCTTCAGCATGCACTTGACATATTCTTCAACGAGTCTTGGGTCATGGTGTTGCCAGGCGAAGTCGTGCAGTAGAACACGGCCTACGTCATCTCTGGCTGTCAATCGGTTGTTCAAGTTCATCGCCTATACTAGACTTTATCAAATAAGTAGTTACAATACTCGCTCTGTTCGCGGAAAGTCTCTATTACCTTTTAGGTTCTCGTCATTTGTGACTGAGGAATGATCATCAACAATTCCTTTGCATAGACTACATCACGTGTTATCACCGTCATCTATGTGATCATAGTAGCTAAACCCGAAGGGTCTGTCATTATACATACCTTGGTGGGAATTCTTTGTTTTCACAAACAGATTTTTGACCGTGATATCGTTGAGATGACGCGGTAAATTATCACCTTGCATGCCATGATCGGCTTTCAGATTGGAGACTGCTGCGCGAAGAAAAGACGGCAGCTTATACAGTGTTGTTCAGTGTTCCAGTGTGAATAGACTCATAGTCGCCATGGCCTTGCCGAGCCGGTATTGAATGACCATCAAGCCAAGGCGAATAGACTCGTAAGTGTCGAGCATATGGTCCCGGTCTTTTACGATGGAAAGCAGGCAATGGTGGCATTTTCATCTCGTAGATGGCCCAAATCACATTTGTTACTGTCCTTGTCTCTTGTCGACTGTATTTGGGGTTGTTCATCCAGCTAGCTTTTGGGACGGCCATATCTGTAGGAAGCGCGCATATCCGACAGCTCCACAGCCAAAGACGCCTTGTCAGTACCCACAACGGAAGTGCATCCGGCTTGAACAGGTGGGCTAGCTGTGGGTCCTATTGAGAATGTGAATTGTGGAGAATCTTCTATGTATAGCCTCATGTCCATAGGAGGCTTAGTCTTGTTTAGGGTTGGTATTGCGGGGCATTGACGGAATTCGTTCGTATCCTGGTGTCTGTCAACTAGGACTTCAGTCGAAATACTCCGTGTGCCAATAAAACCACAGTATTTGATTCCCCTGGATTTTTGGTCGTTTGAGGAAAGGAAATTCTGATTAAGGCTAGCGCAAGTTCTAGTGCTTATCCGACCCACCTTTAATCTTGGTCCAAACCGTGAAGTTGGAGGAGGCTATGGAGACCCTCAGGGGGTCAAGCTAAAAAGCGCCCAAGGGCCTAATGTGGCCTTTGGATTGTTGGATAACCTCACGGTTGAAGATCCTGTTTGTCAAGAACCGCACCTTGAGGAGCTGCGAGATAGTGCCCTACAGTAACTGAACGAAAGAAAGTGCGGATATTACGGTACTTAGTCATTCCATAGAGAAGGTACAACGATGTCTCGAAGACTGAACGACTTGTGATGGGCCGTAACCCAAATCTGTCAGCATTTCAACGGCGTAGGAGTAAATATATGGTATAACTTACTGCACTTGTTGTCAGTGAGACTTTTAGAATGACGGTATAAAGCTCACAGAGGCATAGTTCTTTGGCCGACTTTTCCATTTTGTAGTTAAGATCCACTTTGACGTGTAGGCAGGTCGTCTGGGATCATCTGGGGGCATTTCAGAAGTTAACCACGCGGTGCCCTGACCAACAAATGATGCAATCGTGCACTTGAAAGCAACTTAATCAACAATATTATACGCAAGAAACGGGATGGACACAACTTTTAGTTGATAATGAGCCCTTGCGAGATGCCGCGAGAGGGCTTGTCGAGCCTCACAGAGGGTCACTAAACTGCACCTTTGGCGTTGAAGCCTTCCGTAGCCAACGAAGATTATCAACTTCATTCCTACAACGGCGACGGCCACTTTTGGCCAGAGCCATGGTGAACCAACCCGTTTGCTATTATTATTTTTTGGTATATCCGACTTGTTAACATCTACTGGGGCTCTCATAACCGCGCCCGGTTTAGAACTGCCCTCGGCACTTTACTCGAGCCCGAACAATTAACAAAACACCTCTTTAACCGCCTTGCTTGCGCCGACGCAGCAGCTTTTGGAGTATGTTCGAATCTAAGCCGCGGAAGAAAGGCTAGCACTGGTAACATAAGGAATCACCATATACACTTCTGCCATCATCTGTTTCGGTTGGGTATCTTGTGATGCCTGGGCCATTGGACAGAGTGTTTCCTAGGTATAGTCGGCATGGCAGCTGACCGCATACCCGAACCAAACTCTCCCACGCTCCTCCCATTATCGTGTCGTTTGGACTTTAACTATATGCTACCTGCGAGCTGATCCCCTTGACTGAGAACCCCCCAGACGAGCCCGGCCCTTGCCTTCTTAATGCCGATTGCCGCATTTCATAGCTTTGGCGTCCCAGTGCAAGGATGGCTATGTTGCTTAATCACCGAATAGCATAGTTTATTGCCACCTGTATCATTTGTCTTCGTTAGCTATTGTCTCTTACTTGGTCGTTTTCCTCCTCATCCTCCTGGCTAACTGCTCCATCATGTAGCACACATTCAACCCGAATACTGCCACCAATGTTTTCGATGTTTACCCAAGTGAGCACCCTATTTAGCATGAAAACCCATGTCTGAGTAAGATGTTCTGATGTATGAGAAACAACGTACACCGTTGAAATCAATAACAACTGACCGACTGTTTGGGTTCTTCTATTCCTGCTTTTCCCTTCGATTTCAGGAGGTCTTTCTCATTTGCATCTTTCAAGAACTGTGCAAAGGACAGTTCTTCCGGTCGGTTCTATCTCTTGCTCTGCAAAGGCCTTTATGAATGTGCTAGGGGCAACAGATGAGAAGATAAAGAACCATAAAATTCATAAGAATATCAACTACGAAATATAATTTGGAGAGGTAAAAGTAAGACCTGTTTTGTGAAGCTGGTTATAGTCATTAGTTGAGATTGAACTATAGATTTCGAGCCTTTTTTACCCGTGCCACTGAACTACTTTCTACATGACTTGGACTCAACCTTCAGCCCATGTTCAAGTGGCTTGCGTTTTCGCGCTAAAAATGCACCGGCTGCGACTTGCTTCAACCGAGGACAAATCAAGTGCCTCAGGGAGATTAGCCCCATTTCTCTACCTTAGCGCCTGTGTGCTATTGGATATCTAGACAGTCCGGATAGACCGTTCCGACGCTAAAAATGTAGGACTTGTAGGGCTTGGCGTCGCCACGTACTGTCAAATACACAGTCAAATGGACTGTCAAATGGACTGTCGTAAGGTGTCGCCTTTGAAACGTATCTTTATACTTACATATAGGACCTTATCTTGCGAAGGAACCTTATTAAAGTTTACTTGGTTACTACGGAGGCTTTGGGATAAGCTTTATATTATGTTAAAAATCTGTGTTCTTTGTCATGCTGCCTAACCTACGGCTACTCCAGTCGTATAAAGAAAGGAAGGAATTTTAAAGTAAAGGTCCTATCCGCGCTCCAGAGATCAAGGCGATACGCGAAGACTAGCCTTACCTTAATGAGGAATTGTTCAAATGCTGGATAGAACAACATATTTGCCTGCTGCCAAGTCGGAACCGAGCGGCTTCCTTTTCGTCATGGATGGTGCCGTTCTGCATAATATAGAAGCTAGGGGGATGCAGACCACAAGCAATATGTCAAAATAGGCCTCGTGCTAGCTGGGCCCCCGCTCCGTTGATAGTATATGCTTGATTTAATGTCCACATATCGTGATGGCTTTGGTGGTAATGATTGACTGGTCTCAGCTTCAGCCAGGCGGTAGTATGACAAGAGTGAATAGATAAGGACAGTCAACGACTCCCCTGAAGAAGAAGCACGGCCTTCTAGTTCTGTAGCCCTGTTATCTTTATCTTGCGAAACGTCCGCAAAGTTCGTCTGGCCTCCTACATCTTGATTGTTGATCGGTGTAAGAGCTTCCTCTGAAGTGTCATTTCACGGCTCGATGCAGGCGCCTTCACCCTCTGGAAACGGCAAGCCTCTGGCCAAGAAATCGGGACACGGCATCTTGACCTGTTTTGACGAGCAACTCAGAAACACAGTAAGAAGAGCACCTTCTGGCTTTGCATCTGTATGACAAATGGAATAAGGCTTATGATAGTAAAAGGCTAACCGGCTATTACGGAGTCAGTTCATTCTCTTTATCTGTTGGCCCTTAAAGACCTATATGAAAAGCTTTTTTATAGGCAGCTGTAAGGGCATTGACAATAACCCTTATTATGTAGAAATATATGTTCTTTATTAATGTATAGGGCAGGAAGTCTATTCTGCCTGCCAAAGGCAAACAGTAAGAAATACCTATATATGACTATGTGATATATACACACATAGAGCTTTAATGCATTCGAGCCATAGACAAGATATTATATTGCCTTCTGCTCAAGGAGGCCCCAGCAGCGTTCTCAAGAGGTCGCCAAAAACAAAGCCAGCTGTAGCCCCCCTAAAGTGTAGTTATTTCGTTTTTATGATATTTCTAAAGTTAAGCCAAACTCGTCCATCTCTATATAGCTGATAATCAAGATGTTATATAGTTCAGCCGCAGCAACCTCATTTCGCATATATAAAAGCACTGTGAGATCTACTCAGCAGCTAGCACGCACTTCTTCTTTCAACAGCAGAGATGGTTAGTGATGAAATTGTCCCTCTATAAAGATCGAATATAGCCTCATAAAGAAGAAGAAGAGACCTAAGAAGAAGATTGGAATGAGGAGTCCTAGAAAGAAGATCAAGAACAAAGCGTAGGCAAGCAAGCAGCTTCACCTGAGTCTCCAATAATAGCCCGTCAGCGATCGTGTACATACAACCACATCCATGCAACACCAGTATGTTGATTGCTTTGCCTTTACCATCGTGCTCACTTATGACAAACATGACTGTCTGATCCAACTGCCTCCTCTGAGGTCAGTGACATGGTGGAGGTGACCATCTTAGCATCGTGTTTGTCTCCACTTAAAGTTTTCCGACATTCATCAGAGAATAAGAATCCCTACCCTTGTAAAATGTCATATCCCGTGTCTCACTACGAGCCAAACGATGAAAGTGGATAGCCAATAGCATCGCTCCCTTTAGAAAAAATCGCAGAGCTAACCAAAATAGACGAGCGACCGCAAATTGAATTAGGGCTAGCTCGATAGGATAGCTGCATAGGATAGTGGGGGGGAGTTGGGAGGGATGGACTGTCGGTTCAGTGCTCTAGAGTGTCATCTTGATACCCTGGGACTTGTCCCTTTTCTCACGCTTCTGGTGAGCTTCCCTGGGGGCTATACGCTACTGCATCTACTAACGTTAACCCCCCCCCGCGTGTCTCCCTAGTTAAGCTACTCCGTCATCAGACAACAAACACCGACCGACCCTAGTACTAGGTGTCGAGAACGATCTGACAATAATTGAAATGAAGAAGCTGTCACACGCAACTATTTATATATAGCCCTCCTCTCCCTCCTAAACTCCTGTCTTTCTTATCTATCATTCACTCTTCATGCACCTTCCTCATTGTTCTAGTTCCCCCATGATCATGTTACTATCACAACTGAGCTTGGCGGCCCCTAAAGCCATATCATCTTTTCAAGCCGACAGTGACAATATTCCTCCCAGCCTGCACACATCTCATATCCGATTCACCTGGCTTGAAGGATCAAGCTCCGGAATCACCTCGCCATCTGTCAAGTCGATCCATCACGGCGACATTCCCCGTGAGGCTCAGGCATTATGGATCAAGAAGGAGGACCGTTGGCCCCTTGGGCATGCCATCACGGTGGTATTTCTTGAACGGCCAATCCATCGTCACGCCGACAGAGTGATTCAGATAGTCGCCCAATGTGCTGAGCAGTGGGTCCAAGACGCAAACATCAGTTTTCAATTTCTCGCGACCACAGCAAATAACCACGCCATGGGAAGTGCTGACCTCCAAATCACTTTTCAGCCTGGTATTAGTTGGTCTGTCATTGGAACACAGGCGCTACGGCTCCCAGGAAGAACTATGAATCTTGCAGTAGAGCCATGGCATGCGGCCGATCAGATCCGTCGCATGGCATTCCATGAGCTTGGGCACGCTCTTGGATTCCGTCACGAGCATGCCTCCCCGGCATCCAACCTCAAGTTTGACAAGGCAAAATGGATGATAGATACTGGGAAAACAGAGGAAGACTTCGAGGCGAATTTTGAAAAGCGAATTGATGACCGGCCTCGCCTAGTTTCAAAATTCGACCGGCAATCCATCATGATCTATGAGATCCTTCCAGAGTATGAATGGAATGTAGACGAAGTTCACATCCCTTTGACCAATCGTCTGTCCGTCATAGACCAGGCAGTTGTCAAAATTGCATATCCCTTCCAAGCAAGCAACCGTCAACTTGTCAATGGCAGGTGGTACTGTCAGAACGGGACCTGCAGGCCGGGAAGGGCTCAGTGTAATCTTTGCAAGCATATTTCAAAGCTCTCTCCTTTGGGAGAATAGGAATGGTCGGAAATCGGTTCGATAAAAGGTCCTGGGTAGAACTGCCAATTGTGGACGCACATGTCATGTCGCCAATGGTTTCGTTCACGGAGTTAGGTTTCACAATAAGTTTCTCTATTGACATACAGGGTTTCTAGTTGTACTACGCTCCTTTCTAGATGGTAAATGCATTTGAGAAGATTTAGACGCAATTAGATAGTTACTGATTATTTTTCATTGGCCTCGACCCGAAAATGATTTTACTATGATCTAGATAACGTGAGTTCTCTTTAACAATTTGTATTGAAACGTTGACAATTGTCAAAAGGTGGGATCAACATGATTGGCTCGCGGACCTACTGGTCAGACAATCTTCCTTTCTATAAGGCGACCGGCACCTCCTCTTATTATTCTGGAAACCAAGGCTCTTTAAACCCTCTGTTATTTGCCCCTCTGCTGCGCGTGCTATAACAATTGAATAGCCAGTGTTCCGCCATTTCAGGGAACGTGACGAACGACGGTATGTTGGGGACTCATCTGGTCTCAAGCGTTTGGGTTGATCCGTAGCGTATGGACCAGATACCTACATCCTATTCAAATGCGGGTCTTGAAAAAGTTGAACTACATCTAGCCAGCCAAGACTCATACTAGCAGCAGGTCAAGATATCAGAGCGTTGTTCGTTCAAGTTGGTCACGTCCCCTGAATAACCGCCGCCGCGCCGCCAGACTAATGGTCTCACAAGGATGCAGGAAAACCTGAGGCATCAGGCTGACGTGCTGTTTCACCGCCCCTGTCGGGGCTGGGAACCGTGCTTAGATGTGATCCACTCAATAGAGCTGAATGAGTGGCTGCTGACCGCCAAGATGCTGCCGATAGAAAACTTTAAATAGCGGGCATATCAAGGATCGGCTCAGTCCAGTGGTAGGAGAGACAATTACAATTACAATCAGGCCATGAGGAAGTGAGACATACAGGAACACAGAGATTCCAAGCGTAGTAGTTGTAGGATAAGGTAAGTTAAGGCATTATTCACATTAAGAGGGAAAGCAATAGCTATCAGAATATTATTTTAAGCACCTATCCAAACCAACATCGGCATCGCTACTTCTGTTCAACAGATAGTTGAGTTGCGCCTCAGCACGTTTGAATGCCACAAGAGTGAAATCTCCATGGTATCTATTCAGTTGATACATCAAGGACAAATAGCCCTGGGTGCTGAGGAATTCTGAATCGAGAAGGAAGACCGTTGTCTCCCTCGGCACATCATCAGGACGCGCATCTACCCTAAAACAAAAAGCAGATAGCTGGCCAGCATTACCACAGGGGGCTGAAAACACCTCCCTGACCATCCAAATTTTGAAAGCAAAATCATCGCCTTTACTGAAAACTGACCGGAGATGCGTCCTCATGTGCTTTCTGTTCTGGGGTAATTGTTATGCCAACTTTCCTCTTAGAGTGTATCAAATTCAGCTCACGAGGCCTAAGTGCTCTCGATCATCATCCACAACTCGTGCTGCTTCAGCTCTCGCTTAATTGACCTGGAAATATCTTAGCTTTAGTGGCTTAAGGCTAGTCACTTTCGAGAAACAACCTTTGTGAGCCAATCAAAAAGAGACTCTGAACCATTACCCCTGTAATACTGTGTCAACCTTGTCGAGTTGGACTTCAGGGACTCACCGAGGCAGACATGATTGTAAATCTATTCTGAAACAGGGTGAAGTTGCTTCTCTAGAGGCAGTCGAAGCAAAACAAGCATTTACTGAATGAGGAAGCTGCCGATTCACCTTCCTAGCAGCGTGTAGGGCGAATCGCACTAGACGTATTGGATGACGCCAGGTCTCTTTCGGAATGCTGTGCGAGGACACGATCGGCGAGTGTTAAGGAATAGCAATCCTGGGGTTCGTGACTTGGCATAAACTATACGAAATGAAGATCAGAGGTCACGTAAGACAGAGGTAATGCCGAAAACACAGTGAAAAAAGGATAGTATGTTCTTAAAACAGAATTACAATAAAAATGCATGAGATTATTACTATTCCGAATCTCAACAACCTTTCCCGCAACCTATTTCGGGAAATAGGCAGACTACAGATTGCGGATAGTCTTGCACTATCAGAACAAGTGCTAGTCAGATAGAAAAGCTTTCCGCTCGAGAAGATCTCTCAGTCTACTCCCTACGTCGCTAATGAAACGTTAACATAGGTATCTATCAGCTCTCCACGAGAGGACTTACCAGTGAGGGCCGGTTAATTGGCTTGTACTCGGCAGCAGCCACGATTTCCTGCTTCGTGGCTTCCTCAACTTCCTTGGCAGTCTTTCCAATGACCGACTGGATCTGGCTGGGAACCGTGCCCGCAGGTAACTGCTTGATAGTGGACGAAACATCCTCGAGGCGCTCGTACATCCCGTTCAAGATTTCCTCTCGTTTCTAAATGGCAAAAGCCGTTAAATTTAAAGCTTTTTATATCATTTCCTGGTAGAGTACTCACTGGTTTGCAACTCTCACGAATGCTAGACTGTGCCTTATCGGACCAATTTTCCAGAATCTTAACATTCTTCTTCATCTCGCCAGGCTGGTCAGTGCTTGCGCTGATCTGTCCGACAAGCTCAAAGCCTGGGAAAATGTGGTCCTTCGACACATCTCTCCACATGGTTCCTACATCGGCGAAGAGACTAAAGTAGGCAGAAACAGTCAAGGCACCTTGGTAAATCATCTGAATTGCATCAGTAGCGCATTCTTGGCAATTAAGGGGGGAGGGGGCTCACGGTTCTCTCAGCATCAAAAAGGGTGTAGTTGCCGACTTTCAGGTTGCCCTTCTCGAGTGCGACAGGATCAGAGGAGACAGCGATGCTAACGGTCTTCAAGAACTTGGTTACTGTCTTACTCACGACAACATCGATCGTGGTGGCGATGGCACTAAAAAAGCGGACCAAGTTTGTGATCTGTGACTTAAGATTAATGATCAGTTTGATGCACTGCACCAGTACGATTTTGATCTCGTCCTGTGATGGGCAATTAGTCCAAGTTCACACCCCCTTCTACAGTAAACTTGCTTACCAATGCCATGTTCTCCTTGGTCAACTTGGTAAGTTCCGCCTTGATGTTGGCCAGGACTGTTTGTTGCTCGACAAGCTGTTTCGAAGCCTCCTTGTAAGCCTCGGTGGTGACCTTCAGAGTCTCGGACGTTGTGGTCAGTCGCTTGGATGCACCATCGAGTAAAACCTGGGCTTGTTGCGTCTGGGCATTGATTTGCGCCGTTTTATCCGCCGGGGATGGATATAATGTTGACTTTGCTTGTTAGGAGATGTTTGAGCGGAACACTGCCTCATTACTTACTGGGTTGGCAGAGTTTCCTGGGAGCTGCCGACCCTTGGTGTTCAAAGCATAAGTGTCAGCGTATAGAGTTTCAAAGACTTCTTGCCACTTCTTAACCTTGGGGTCGTCCTTGCCTGGCCTCTCGTAACTGAGACTCGGACTAGCCTTCTTGGCCTCATCCGAGATTTCCTGTGCGATCTGGAGCGTGTTAGAACCTTACCGTGATTCGATTAAAAGATAAGAGGCCCACTAACCTCTACCGCGTCAGCTAAGATCTGCTTGTATTGAACACTAGCCGCCTGGCTACCAGCTGACTTGGAGAAGGTGGTCAATGAATCCTCGAGCATGGTGTAAATAAAGTTGATGCCACTTTTCGGCTTCTCTTTGGTAACTTCAGTGCTCTTCCAGTTCACCCCATTAGGGCTGCTCAGAATTCCGTTCAGCGCGTCGAACAAGTATAGATCCCGGGCCAGCTGAGCGTATGCAGGGTCGCGAGCCTCAACAGCTGGTGGCTGCTTAGACTGCCCTCCCTGTGCGCTGTCGCCAGGAGTGCCAGAATTGGCCTTCTTCTCGCCGTCATCGGTGTCGGTGAAGCCGTTGATCAACCCAGCGGCAGCTTTGACTTTGGCAATCGGGTTGAGGTTATCGACAAGAGCTGGGATAGCTTGGTTTAGGGCAGTGGTAAGGCACTCAGAGAGCCCCGAAACGACTTGTTGCCCAATGATCTCCCAGCTACGATTGCAGTGTCAGCATGATTAAGACTCAGGCAGAGCAGAGCAAGGAATTCACACGTACCCAGTTGGAAAGTTATCAGATGCCTTAGTGTAAGCAACGGTGGCTGCGTCAAGTGTCTTACCCAAGTCCTCAGCGGTCTTCTGAGCAACCTTGACGACCTCCTCTGTCTGAGTGAGACGACACTCTTCAGTCGCCTTCTTCAGCTCGTTTGCGACAGATCTGTCAATGACGGTTGACTTTTGCTCAGCGCAAGCTGTGTTCAGCTCCTGTACAAACAGGAGCCAAACGGCGAACTCGTCATCAATCTCCTTCGACGTGCTGTAACATTGATCTGCAGATTCCTTGATGCCACTCATGTGCATCTTGAGATATTTCTGAGCCATGAGTGGGTCGCCAAGACAGTCGACAACGTCAGCAACCTTGCAATCATGTCAGCTGACGCAATATCTAGAAGACTCGAATCGATTGGATTGGGGTTCTTACCGTGTTCTGAGCGTTAACAGAGAGCTGTCTGATCCTTAAGAGACCCTTTTCCGCCTTTAAGAATGCATTGATACCCAGATTAGCACATTCAGTAAGGTTACTACTGAGGTATTCTGGTCGTTGAACAGTAGCACCAGCTACCATAGGGACTTTGATAGTCTCGGCCTTCTCGGAGGAGCTTGCGACGAAGCAAGCACCCAAGCAGCTGAGAGCCACCGGCGCGGAGAGGATCAAATCCTCCCAGCTGACCGAGAGGATGGCCGAGCTCTTCATCTCGTCGATCACCTTGTCGGCGATAGCGAGATCAAGCTGACGAGCGTTCTGTCGCTGCACGACGATCTGCCGAATGATGAGATATTGTGATGATGAGCCTCAATTCTAACAACTTACATCTAGTGCTTGCTCAGAAGACATTTTTTGCGGAATGCTTGCTTGGTAGTGTAGAGGCAGTTGAGGTTATCTGGAGTTTGGGTTGGTTGTCTGTTTTTGTTCATGAGTAAAGAGAAGGCTGGAACTTATACCTGGCCAAAAGCCAGTTCCAATAACCCAATCCCTAATAGCATCCCTCGCGTCGTTTAGCAACCGACGAACTAATTTTAATAGGAAATGAAAGGATACTAGCATGATATAGGGTAGCCGATAAACTAAATCTAGGGTAACTGATAAACTCCAGTTTACCTATAAGATAGGATATAATCTTCGAAAAAACTTATAAGTATATAAATTCTACTTATAAGATTATAATAAAGTGTTTTTTTTATTATAAAAGTGCTTCAAATACGATTAATTACTAGCTTTAACTATAGATATTAAATTTAATATATATTAGTTAGTAAGGGTAGCCTATATATACTAGCTACTATTATTTAGGACTCTTTCAGTAAAAGGGGTAACCCTGGTCAGGTGTGGAGGTACCTTACGTAGCATAATACGGCTAGGAAATGACATAGCGTTAATAGGGGCATAGCAGGCATTAAGTAAAAGGGGATTTCAGTGAAAGGGTT
>JAAVUB010000050.1:0-101991 GCA_014898885.1 Fusarium lyarnte (nom. inval.)
ACATATACATTTTTTTGAAGGTAACGAGAGTGCAGGGCTCACTTTGAATTGATAATTTTTGATCTCTTAATTACTATAGTTAAGCATTTTGGGATTATCCCAGACAACCAAGGTGGTAATCAGGCAATCATACGACAACTTCTCTGTTCATCATTCGTCACATCTAGGAACAAGTCACGCTATATGTTTGAGTAAAACTGTACCAAAGAGACAAGAAATGTGAGAAAAGAACGAGGATCTTAATAAAACAGTAACTTCTTTAATGTTCCGATTATATGCGCCGCAGCCTTATCTCAATGATCAAGGGACTTACCCTGGACCAGGAGGTGGAGCGTGAGACTGGTGGATACGCGTAAATACGCGATTAGGCAGGTCCTGAATTGTTGAGACATTGTCAGCTCAACCAACAACTTTTGTAAACTCCCGATTATTCTCTAACAATCACTTATTATGGTTGACAAACATCCCTTCAGAGTCGTGATTGTCGGCGCGAGCGTCACTGGGCTTAGCCTGGCAAACATGCTCCAGGCCAATGGCATCGACTTTCTGGTGCTGGAGGCTTATCCCACTGTAGCGCCTCAGGTCGGAGCTAGCATCGGTCTACTGCCTCATGGAAATCGCATCCTTGACCAGCTCGGCTTGTACGGAAAACTTATGGAAATTGCTCCTCCTATACAGGTATTCAACTTTCGAGACACAAATGGCAAAATTCTAGCTCAGCATCCAGAGATGAACCAGCGCCTTATCGAAAGGTCAGTGCGTTCACGTATTATCGAACTCCTTTGACTGACCATACTACTCAAGGCATGGATACCCAATGGTCTTCCTTGACAGACAGATGCTTCTCAAAGTTCTCTACAACAATATAAAGGACAAGTCAAAAATCTTGACGAACAAGAGAGTTGTCCAGACGGAGTTGGCTAATGGCGGCGTTCGAGCCATCGTATCAGACGGAACGATCGTCGGCGGAGACATACTCGTTGGAGCAGACGGCGTGCACAGTACAGTACGCTCTGGGATGTGGAAGCAAGCTGGCAGGCTTTCGCCGGGGCTATTTAACACAAACGAGCATGAGGGTGAGTCTAGACATGATCAACCTACCAATACTCTGACTGATGGGTACAGCACCTCCCTGTGAGAACAGCTGCATCTTCGGCATCTCTAATCCGTGCCCTGGTATCAACCCAGGCGATCTACACTGCGTATTCAGGAACAGCTCTTCGTATCTCGTTACTGGAGGCCCCCAAGGGCGAGTCTACTGGTTTCGATTCCAAAAGCTCCCGGGAAAAGTCCATGGCTCAGCTATTCCACGTTATACCGAGAAGGACCTCCAGAAGGCGCTGTCCGAATCTGCCGACGACAACATATTGCCTAATCTGAAGTTTTCAACACTTATTGAGAACAAAGTGAGTGCTGTCATGACTCCACTGGTGGAGTATGTCTACAAGCAGTGGCACTTTGACAGGATCATCACTCTGGGCGACTCAGCGCACAAGGTAGGTCTCCGGTAATACAAGATATGCACCAAGCTAACGCATAGCACAGTTCCATCCAGTGGGTGGCCAAGGCGGCAACGCAGCCATTGAAAGCGTGGCGCTACTAACGAACAACCTTGTGAAAGCACTTAAACGTAGTCCTTCAGGCCGTCTGACGACCTTCCAAGTCGAGTCCATGTTTGCCGATCTCCAGTCTCGCCGAAAACCCAGGTTGGCACTCAATCATCGTTATTCTCATAACCGTGCGAACACAGAAGCACTTGATACGCCTCTGAAAAAGCTTATGGCGACCCATCTGCTTCCGCTGGTAGATGAGCAAGTCGTAACTCTTGGCTACTGCTCTCAACACCCCGGCGGAGAAATGCTGGATATGTTACCAGTGGAACACCATGAGAACTTAATACCATATAAGCAGGAACTACTTCGCGAGCCAATGTCGAGAGGCAGTGTACAGTGGATATTGATGATGACCTATATGATTTTCGCAGTTGTTGCAGTCTCTGTAGGCAAATATGGTCCTACTGCAACCGATGAATTTGTCTCGGATAACTCCCCCAACGACATTGTTGGCGACCGATCAACTTTGTATGACTTCATTGTCTCTTGGATGGCCATGGCTTTGATGCCGCCTTTGAAGCCTCTAAAGCTCTACGCATTTGGCCATTTAATCCAGCCAGTTGCTATGATCATGGTTGAAGGCTATAGAAGAAGAAACAAACTCACGCCTGTTGGACTGTAAGATATCTTTATTCGGGCAAGTGACGTGAATACTGATCGTGTTTAGGCCTGTCTTATGGCTCATGCTGATTCAATATACCGGACTCGGAGTCACCATGCCGTTATACTACCTCATCTACACCTTGATATCTGATGCCGAATCTTATTGGTGGCCTCTAAGAAGATTCGTTCCACTACGACACGCTAGGCATATTTTCTCTGCGTCTGTGATGTCAGTAGCAATTCATGTCTGCCTTGTCTCGCCAGAAACGCATCTCCCCCAGTGGATGGAAGCTACCAAGTCATTTTGGCCCTTGCTGGTTCCCGTACTCATGACAATATTTGGATCGTTTGGGAGCCATGAAACTGCACTGGGTTTGAACAGAACACTACAAATTGAACTCAAAATTCTGGGCAGAATATACTTGGCTGCTGGAATTTTCGGCGCTTTGTGTCATTGGCTTGCTATCACGCAAGCTGTATACAATGTTGACCTCAATACTATACTCAACCTGGGTAGGTCGGCTTTACTCGAGGGACCACTCCATATACAAGCAGCACAACCGACTCGGCTATTGGTATACTTCCTAGCCTCGTATGTGTGGGCGGTCCAAGCCATTTGGGATTTGAATAGAGTCGGCCGAGCCAAGATACACGTGTTCACTGCAGCACTTTGGATCTTGCTGGCGTTTGCGAGTTTTGGACCCGGTGCCAGCGTTGCTGGTGTCTGGTACATACGCGAACATGCTTTGTCACGGACAAGCTTCCAGCGGGAACAAAGGGTCAAAAAACACTCACTTTTATGAGACTAGGGCATCTGGAGCAACTTTGGTTGAGGCCTACGCTATCTGAGAAGATAAGGATGATAGATAAGATAAGGTCTTATCGCACGTGCCCGACTGCTGATGCGTTGATAACGATCTTCGATCAGACTGCCCAATCTAAGATGAAGGTCGAATCTCAGCCGCGCCTTGGTCCGCAAAACAATGATGATGAGCTCAAGAGGATAGTAAATTCAACGTCCATCAATACTCAAGAATGGATGAGCATGCTCGTCAGCCCAGTCCTTCTCCGGCGCGGCCTGTATCTCGCAAACGCGTGGCGCCGATAATCTCAGTGCTAACCTTATGCCTCTTTGTCAACCTGTCAATGAGCCTCTATCAACTCCCTTCAAATCGACTGATCGAGAGGCGTCTTTGCGTAGACTACTACCGCCAGAATGACCCATCGCAGATTCAATCTGACGGCAGTGTTGACGAGAAGCTATGCAAGATTCGCGAGATAGAAAAAGACCTAGGTCGGATTCAGGGCGTGATGGAGACGGTCTGGGTCGCCGGAGGCAAGTCATCCATGTACTCGATAGCACGTAACCTGCTAATGCGATGAAGACTTTGTCATGACTATACCTCTCAGCTTTCTGGCTGAGAAATGGGGCCGCCGAGCAATCCTCAGACTCAACCTTCTTTCACGTTCTTTCATGTTGTTGTGGGCTGTCCTAGTTGGATCTTTCGATACTCTGCTCCCGACTAAGGCCATCATGATCGGCCCGGTACTCTCAGTCCTTGGTGGTGATTGTGTCTTCAATTCTCTTACCTACGGCCTTGTCTCGAATCTAACGGAGGACCATGTTCAACGAGCAATTTACTTCGGATACATGAGCTCAGTGTCTTATGTCGTGGCCTTACTTGGGCCTGCACTCGCATCATCTACCATGACCTTATCGTTATGGCTACCGTTCTGGCTCGGCATATTCTTGCTCTCATTGGCTGTCCCTACCATACAGATGCTACCTATGCAAGAACATACGGACAAAGGAACCAATGGTGATGATGAGAGCCAACATGAGCCTTTGCTCTCGTCCCCTCATATCAAAGCCCAATCCCATGACGAGCCACTTCTTCAGTCTGTGATTGACCGTCTTCAGACGATCAAGACTATCATCATCAGCCACCCGAAGAACTTTAGCTTGTTGCTGTTCAGCTTTATGCTCACATCCCTTGCGAGCTCAGATACAAAGCTTCTTGTTCAGTATATATCCGCACGCTACAAGTGGACATTTGCTTCTGCTGGGTATCTCTTATCTGGGAAAGCAATCGTCAACTTTACGCTACTTACCATTGTGATTCCCAAGATTCTACGATCTGTACGCCAGATTCGTCACGAAGACGCATCAGAGGTAGCTGATAAGTCAAATATCCGGAACGCCATGTACTGTCTTGTTGCATCTGTATTTGGTGCATTGGGTATCGCGATCGCGAGCGAGATCTGGATGCTAATCCCCTCAATGTTTGTCTACGCTCTTGGCTCCGCCCTCCCTATATTCACTCTATCACTACTGAAATCTCCTGTCATATCACCGCCTCATTCTTCTGACTCCTCCGATCCTGAACCTCACATTTTCTCTATTGTCATGTTGGTAAAGACTGTTGGGTCACTTTTAGGGGCGCCATTGATGGCAGCACTCTGGGTCCGCGGTCTTGGGATTGGCGGCATGGCTCTTGGTATACCGTTCTTTGTCAGCCAAGCATGTTATGCCGTGGCAATTTGGGTTTTCGTAAACATCGAGGTAGACCGTGACGTGTTGGCTGTTGCAGAGCGAAGGAGGCGCAACCGGGATTAGAGCTCATCCACCATGAATGTTGGCCCAATGCCAAACTCGGCACAACTGCTACCTCTAGTCCCATCGAATCGCTTTGTCAGTTCAGCAGGAAAGATTGGGCAAGCCAATATGATGGGCTCAAGAAACAATGATCAAGGTTGCAGTGCACAATTCTCAAGTATGCAAATTGTTGCCTTAGGTTATTTCGAAATGAAAGGGCTGATCAAGTTGCAAGGTTCAAGATGCTTATGGAGATAATATTCGCGTCCCTGGCCTTTCTGAGACATGCAGTTACCCACCAATATCACAGCAGCCGCCCTCAAGGCCTCAACAATCATGACGCGCACCAGGATCTTGATTCAAATGCTACGTAGATCGTTCAAGGTCCGGAAATAGATGGAGACACCGACTGTGAAATCCGCGTAAAGAAGTTGGCTGCCATAATTCGCAAACACGGTTCAGCGTGACGCTCGATTTTACCTGCCAACACAATAGTCCGGTATAATACCTAAAACCGGTACAATTCAATGACCTTAAAATAGACCTGAAGAAGCTTTTACCCCATTATAAGCATAACGACAAACTCGTCAAGTAAAGTTCGGCGAAGAACGATCGCGCGGTTAAGCTTAACCCCAGTCAGGGGTCGCGTTTCAGCATCGGGGATTTCTTCAAAAGCTGGCCAGTGATCGACGCGTCGTCTCATTTGCCTGCAGGGTTTCTTCCTAAAACACTTGGCTATGATAGGCGGCAATATTCGTGTTTGAAACGAGCCGCATGGGCTGTATCAATTAAAAATTTTGCCATGTCAAACCATGGGTTGTTTCAGTCGAAATGATCCACCTATCCTCAGAATGATAAGGCGAGTTCGGGAATGTGGGCAATCTGATGAGCAAAAGCTTGGCTTCTGGGATCATCTGGGGAGTATGTCACTGAGTTGGCAAATGACTCCCGGAAAGTGACAAGCCTATAAGTTTCCAAAACATCTCCTTCACTAAGTCCCCGTTTGTTCTGTGTCTCATCGTCACTTTCTTTGCATTTTATTTCACTCCTTCGACAAGCTGTGCTTGGCCATTCTTTATTTGTCTTAACCATCCCTCAAGTATTTACTGGTTTGATACCATTTTCTGTCTTTTCACGCATCTTTCATCACATACCAAGCATTCTTTCCTACCAATCATCAAAATGCAGTACCGTGTGATCATAGCGGCCAGTCTGGCCATTGGTGCCTATGCCGCTCCCGCTCCCCTCATTACTGGCGCTCCATCTCTCTCTCGTCGTCAGGATAGCGAAGGTGGCTCCGGTGGTTCAGGTGGAAGCAGTGTTCTCGATGCTCCCATGACCATTGCTGCCGGCGAGTCATTCGACGGTGGCAATGCTATCTTCGACCGTGGTGTTTCTTGCACTGGCCAGGTCGAGGGTGGCGACTCTGATGCCGTCTTCATCCTCGAGAAGGGTGCCACTCTTTCTAACGTCCGCATTGGTAAGTTCAACCAGTCATCTTTATTCCCAGCCAGTCCTAACTGTTACAGGTCCCAACCAGATCGAGGGTGTTCACTGCAACGGTGGCTGCACTCTCAACAACGTTGTCTGGGACGCCGTCTGTGAGGATGCTTTCTCCATCAAGAAGCAGGAAGATGGTGAGACCACTACCATCAACGGCGGCGGCGCTACCGGTGCCGAGGATAAGGTCATCCAGCACAACGGTGGAGGTACCGTCATCATCAAGGACTTCGAGGTATCCGACTTTGGCAAGCTCTATCGCAGCTGCGGTAACTGCAAGGAGATGCCAGCTCGTCACGTCGAGATCTCTGGTGGTTCTGCCAGCAACGGAAAGATGCTCGTCGGCATTAACCCTAACATGGGAGACACCGCCAAGATCTCCGGTATCCAAGTCACCAACGTTCCCAAGCAGTGCATCACTTTCGAGGGTGTCACTGACGGCAGTGAGCCCAAGGAGGTTGGCACTTGCGACTCTAATGCTGGCTCCGGCTCTGGAGATTCTACTGAGGCCCCTGTTACCCCTACCACGCCTACTGATGGCTCTGAGGCCCCTGCCGCTTCTGAGGTTGCTGACCCTGTTGAATCCTCCACTGATGGCTCCCAGGGTGACGACCAGTCCGGCGACAACGCTGATGGTGACAAGGATGAGTCTGATGATGACAAGAAGGACGACGACTCTGACGATGAGAACAATGATGACCAGCCCGATAACGAGAACCAGGACCAAGACTCTGAGTCTGATAACCAGCTGACCCAGCCTTCTCAGCCCAACTTCAACTTTGGAACTGGTGGCTTCGGTGGCTTCTAAGCTATCCAAATACACCAGATGTACTCGATGGCATCAATCACAGTTAAAAACTTGCGTTCTTGTATCTATATAATTAATACCTATGGGGTTAAGACAATTCTTGAGGCGCTACCATGGCCTTACTCTTCTATGTGACGCTTCATTTCTCCGGCATGGTCTAAGTCTTCTTTTGCTCTCTTGTTCTCCGATAGTGGACGGTCGTGAATGAGGTAAGGTGCTCATGGGCACTCACGCTCATTTATGCGGTCCCTGATTTAAGCATCACGAACAAGCCCATACTTAAAAACATTTTTTTGGTGGAACAGAAACACCCAGCAGTGAGAGAATCTCAATCGGCATAAACTATTCCAAACACAGTAGTCGCCGGAAACAACACGTTGCCAAGCAAGAAGCGCGTAAGACCTAACCCCATTTGTTGGCGAAAACAGGATGAGAACGCGCAGTTCGTATCGGATAACTATTCGAGAGTTGCATGACTGTCGAAAATGCATCAGCTTTGTAAATTGAGCGACAATCTAGGCCTGGGTCTGAGCTTAAAACTGGAACAACTCCCTTTGAGTGATCGTGTCTTGTTGACTAACATCAGGTTAACAACGGATCACTGCGCCGCTTCTGAAGGTTCTGTTTTGCAAGCGTGCTTGATCGCTCTCTTTGATGGCATGTTATTTCCTCATAGGGGTAGGTCTTTGGTGGCATATTCTACAACCCTCTTCATCCATGACCGGGCATATTGAGCATGTTCGCGCCCTCTTGGTCAAAACAGTTCGGAAATTGACGGTATATCAACTGCGATCATTCTTCATACATACATGGTTTGAAGCGTTCAAAATACTCAAATTTTGTGAGTCTTGGTAAACATCTGACATAAGCAAATCTGGTTCGTAATTTGGATGCTCACGATGTAATTGGGTCAACATAGCCCCGAAGGATTCAGTCCAAGCGGCGGGGAATGATTTCGCTCATTTCGCTAGCTCAGCTGCCTAGCGCGTAGCAATTTTTGTCTGATGATAAAACCATCGCATCAACCCAGTTCCTAAAGTTGCAGTATCCTTATCGGTCTTCTCCACATTCGTTTCTTATTTCCGTCCCAACACAATGGGTGTATTTCAGAAGGGTGCTGGCCTTGTGCTATTTTTGGCGCAGTTTGCGCCTGTCCAGTCTATGAAGCTTGATAGCAAGGATGGCATCTTGGACGCGTCTATGGGTCTGGCTGGGGATCTTATCAGTTTCTACAAGGGCAATGAGACTGGCCAAACCCCTGGTCTTCTTCCCGAGAGAACTACGGGAACAGATGGGTATTATTGGTACCAGTCGGGGGCTTTCATGGGTTCTTTTGTGGACTATTGGCAATTGACAGGCGACAAAACCTACAACAACCTCGTTACGGAGGGCATCCAGTGGCAGGTCGGCAAGGGAAAGGACTTTATGCCCGCCAACAACACCGCGAGCATGGGCAACGACGACCAGTCTATTTGGGCCTTTGCTGCACTCACAGCCGCCGAATATGGCTATCCTGAACCCTCTGAAGAAGGCCAACCTCAATGGCTTGATCTTGCCGTTGCAGTCTGGGAAGAGCAACGCGCGCGATGGGACACAGAAGCAGAGCAGAAGACCTGCAATGGCGGTCTTCGATGGCAAATCATGATGACCAATGCTGGTTTCGATTACAAGTCGAGTATGTTATCTCATCAAATTCAGCCTTCAAGTCACTAACCTCTCTCTAGCACTTGCTAACGTTCTTTTCTTCAATCTTGGCGCTCGTCTCGCCAGACTCACATCCAATGATACATACGCCGACTATGCCTCAAAGACCTGGGACTGGCTCGAGACCACTGGGTTAATCGACAAGGAGACGTGGGCAGTCTATGATGGTGCTCAAGCTACAAAGGCTACCAAGAACTGCTCAAATATCAACCAGATCCAGTGGTCTGCCAATTCGGCAGGACTCACCATGGGAGCTGCATTCATGTACAACTTCGTAAGTCCATGACTTGATGCTAAAGGGCTTCATACTTACTGATGTCTCCAGACTGAAGGATCAGACGAGTGGAGGAAACGTACCGAGAATCTTGCATCAGCAACCCTGACGACATTTTTCAAAAAGAACGGCGACTTCAATGAGATCGCTTGTGCGACTAGCAAAGGAAACTGCCCTCGCGATATCGTCATGTACAAGGGCTTCACGCACCGATGGCTTGCTGTGGCCACCCAGGTAGCTCCCTTTACAGCCAGTTCCATACCCCCTGTCCTTCGAAAGTCGGCAGAGGGCCTGAAGGCAGAGGGAAATGGCGATGATGCCTTGGAACAGACGTTCTCCAACTTTGTTGTTGTTTCCAACCTGTTGATCAACGACTCTTCTGCTCCTGGTCATCAGAACGAGACTAGGAAGACGGACGAGGCGGAGGATTCTCCCTCTTCGACTTCTAGCCCTGCTTCCAAGTCATCGTCAGCTGAGGCTGAGGGTAATTCAGCCATCAAGGATGCATGCTCAGGCAGTTTCCTGGCTTTATCCGTTCTGATGATGGCTTCCCAATGGGTCCTGTAGATTCATAGCTAAGTAGGATTGGAACTTGCCCTGATTATTGCTTGAATGATGGTAGTTCGCCATTATAGAGACTGAAGAGATGAAAAAGAAAAACTGTAGAACACCTTAAAGACATACTCGTATCATAATCGTTGACCCGGTTCGGGTGACACAACCGTGATTCCAACTGAGAATGAGACAACATTATCGACTCGGAGCCAGATCTAGGTCCCGGTGGAGACCGACGATAGCTTCCAGGTTTTGGCCCGCATCGGAGGCTAAGTGGACCTCTAGAAACTTTCCGAAGGTCCGGTAGAATAGACACCGAACTCTACCGAAGTTTGGGGCTGATGGTGGATCATTGGGCATTGGAGATCGTCCAGCATCAAGTTTGCAATTACAACGACACGTATTTAGTTTTGGCAGGTTATCGATCATTATATGCAATTGCTAGAACTATAAACGCCTAGTGATCAGATCCGGGCTATGTACAAATTGAGGTAAAGGAACGCGTTACTCTGCTCGGTCAATCGCAGGTGCTTTCCTTGCTAAATCCAATGATCCCTTGCCATGCGGAGTAGTTCGCTCCAAGATTCACTCTTTCAGAGGCCTCAATACGATACTGGTATATACAAAATTCTTCGAACATTCCTTCTTATTCGTGAAGGGACTGGGGTATCCATGCTGTAGTAATGGGATATCGGGGCGGATTGTAGCGTTTCATATCGTCATTCGGTGGGATAAATCCCGACGCGATGGGTTAGGAAAGTCATCGAGACGATGACAATGCCTTGTTTGTGGTGGTGTGCGATGCTATGGCCACTGCTCATCTATTGCCGGCCAGCAGGAATGGAGATGCCAGACCAGCGAGGAGCGGATGAGGGCTCAAAGACGTTGGTGCCCAGAGGAGGGTCACGGCTGGTAGTGGTAGCGGAGATGCTGGGTGTCTCAGTGACGATGGCGGAGGTTTCGGAGACGTTGACACGGTTACCCCAGAACTTGTCCATGATGGGATCATGGACAGCCGAGTCGCGAGTGGTGGAGAGGTTACGGCTGGGCTCGGTGGTGCTCAGTCGTCTAACCTGGGTAAGTCCACGGAGAGCACGAGGAGCAGTGCGAACACCGCGGGAGAGAGTCTGGATGGAGCTCATGATGAAAGTGTTGGAGATTAGAGTGAGTAGATGGATGTATTGATCAGATAACAGATGATTTGGAGTACAGAATCTGGGGAATTCGGAGTCCTTTCATTCTACTTATATCCTTCTCGGGCTGGTCCCCGGGCTGAGGGTGCTTCGGCTCGGATGAAGGGAATGTGCCTGGAAAAGGGAATTCCCCGCAACAACGCTCCCCGCGCTATCACCGGTTCACTCCGCATTTACCCCAAAGTGGCCTGACATTTAACCTGGAACCCGATGTCGGTAGTTGTTTGCCAAGGGCGATGGAAGAGTGACATGTCTTTCCATACAAGTGGGCTTCAAGGCGCAGGTATAGGAACTTTGAAGGTCTTCTTCTGGAGACCTTGCATCTCGATTGTCTGCCCACGTCTTCCCCAAGTTCTGGCAACGTCAGGCCATCCCATAATGCGACCGTACCACGCGCACTGCTAAACCGTATATGCTTGACGACCGACCATATAAATCATTTCTTGTTAGTGAATGGGTCGCTGTCGCTTCACGCGCCGGGGAGGAGGCATTTCACTGGACCATGCAGACAGTTGCGTACATGATACTCAGGTGCTATTCTCCGGTTAACCGAGTTGCTGTCGCTGAAGAAAAGATGGTTGGTGTGATTCTGTGCCGTGCCGCTGAACTTATCCAGCCAATGCCCTCACGGCGGGTTCGCTGAGCGGATGATTCGCTACATATAGAAGATTGTGCATCTCCCTATTTCTCCTATATGTTACACGATTCTCTTGAGTGAGTACTGCAGCCATCAATCTCATACACCTACAACTTGCTCTGACTGTGATAAGGTTTGAGCATCATCAAATCACTGAGACAGACAGCCTATGACGAGAAATGGTATGATCATACTATATTGGCTACAATGGATTGCAGAAGATAACATGAAGCTCTTCAGCCCCCCCCCCCCCAAAGCAAACATAGAGACAGAAAATTTTGAACTCAGTATCAAGATTTTGTTGCGTAGTGGCTCGCAAATAAAGCAATTTTGGGTTGTACCATTACCTTCCAGATCATGGAACCAATTCCTTGCGCCTTGGAAACTATCGTTCACCCCGAAAAGCAGAAATGGAAAAGCGACACGAAATCATGACATATGCGCAAGTGGAATAGACAAGGGTGCCTCAGCTTCATGCCGATCAATGAAGGTTGATGCATATGACACTTTGAGAACCGGAGTTGCTGTCATCAAAGGAGAGAACTACATAGCCCACGGGTTTCGGTGGGCGTCGCAAGGGATCGTGTTGGATGTTTTGTATCGCTGTAGACGAAAATAGTCGTCTTCAAAGACGTCCCGAGAGTGCCAAATATGCCTGCTCGCTCATCGTCGTCGAGGTTGGTCATGGCGCTACTTCCTTTCGTGCATACCTGATCATTGCTATACTCCGTCATTCCATCAGCTAAGAGGATCGTCTTCGGTAATCGACTGAATCCTGCGTCTTCATAGCACCCATGGCCTTTTATGACAAAGAGTTCCTGCCACGTCGACCACGGCGAGATTCATTGGTGACTGTCTTGGTAAGGGCGTTATCCACCATGACATCGTCCTTCTTAATACTTCTTCGTGGAATCCAGAAAAGCTGAACGGCTCCGATAACAGCTACAACAAAACAGCTGAACCACGCTGAGACGGAACCTGACAGAGCATAGAAAACTCCAGCAAGGGGCGGCGCAACAGTACGTGCCAAACAGGCACCAGACATGGCCAAGCCATTGACTCGGCCAAGCACCTGAGGAGATGGCGTAGCATCCTTGATAAGAATGAGAGTAACGGGTGCCACTATCAACCCGCAGAAACTCTGCATTAACAACGATGCATATATTCCCAAGGAGACAACTGGTTCACCAAACGCAGATAGGAAAGGCATGAGCGTGTAGGAAGCAGGATACAAGATAATCATGGTCACAAAGGAATGCCATACTCCAACGCGGCTAACGAAGACAGGGAAGATGACGGCTTGGATGAACAGACCCAGTACTCCGTTCACTGCAAGGTATACGCCGACATCGTGTACGGTGTAACCAAGACCACCAATCCAGTCAATAGTTCCGCGTTTCTCAGCAGGATCGTCGAGCAGATACGTGGCAAGAAGGCTGCTTGCAGCCATCTGGTGATACGAGAAGATAAGTAGTGCGACGATGAGCATCATAATCGTCTTGTTGAACGTTCGTTCACCGGATTTGGCGTGCTCGTCCTCTTGCTCCTCGTTGGGGGGTGTGAGAAGATCCTGAGGAAGGACGATAGAGTGCACAGTTCCGAAAGAAGAGCGGCGGAGGTCGATAAAGTCGTGCTCAACTGCCATTCCAAGACTGGACTCGGCAAAGCGAGGTCGTGATCGGCTGGTGGAGGGAGACATGTGTCGACGGCTGCGAGACGCGGAGGTGCGGACCGCAGAACGTCGGAGAGGTGTGCGCTCATCGATAGATTCGAGGTCGTCGATAGCAGGGACCTCTTGGTAGTTGATAATACCATTCTCGCCCTCGGATCCGGGTTTCACAAGTGTCTCCTCGAGGAGAAAGAGTCCTTGAATAACCGCGATGGCCACCACGGCCACCGACACAAGGTTAGGAAGTAGGTAAGGATATCGCCCAAACAGCCCATCCTCGGAAAAGATAGAAGGGTAAAACTTGGCGGGTTGAGCGAGGAAACCTCCCATCGCGGATCCGATGATGCCGCCAAGAGTCCAGACGAAAGGCTGCACGGCGTAAGCCTTGGCTGCAAGGAAGTTAGCATTTCCATAATAAGCCGGGCTCGAAGTGAAACTCACGCTCATGCTCGGGCAATTTCACCATCTCAGCGACCATGGTCTGCATGACGGAAACGTTGCCGTTCAGCGCGCCGCCGACAAACCGTGCCAGAAGAGCGACCCAATAGCTCTTGGCCAACCCAAAAATGAGACTGGACAAGGCCACGCCAACAAGTCCAAATAGAACAACAGGCTTTCGTCCCACGCGGTCCGATAGAATACCCCATCCCATCGAGGTCAGCGCCTCAGCGACCGCATACGCCGAGACGAGCAGTCCTGCATAAAGCGAAGCATCTTTCTCAGCAATACCCAAATCTTTGACCATCACAAACGTGTAGGCCAGAATGGAATTGAAGGCAATCGGCTCCGAAAAGCGACATATTGCTGCAGTCGTGGTTAGCGCTCGTGAGATTATCATGGGTGAGGGGAGGGGCTATTATGGCGGTGAGAGAGAGGCGCGCATACCGAGAATTAGAAGTTGCCTCGTGGGGAAAGCATTAGGATCTTTGTCTTCCCTTGCTCCCAAATTCATGATATTTACAACGAGTCTTAATCTTCCTTTCTTCTTCCCTTGGGGAGTAAATGGTCTGAGAGAGCAAGGGCGTCGAGTTGCAGGACCTGAAAATGAAAAGAGAGAACGAAAAACTCTTTTGGCGGGCCTCATGACTCTCAAGTAGCCTAACAGAAAATCCACGGCCACTGAACCAGTAGGCTTATGGTACTACGGCCCGCAAACCGACTCGCTGCAACGCTACTGTACCCCCCACGAAAGTTTTGCAGCGTGGCCACCCCCGGTCAATGTTTATCACTTGGCAAACGAGGGGAAATACCCTGGTTCACGGAGAATCTCTGCTAATACTGCGGATATTCTCAGCGCATCATCATTATCGCTCCATGCAAGACATGAGCTAATGGAATGGGCGTTGGCGGAGATTGAATGCCTCTGCGCATTCCCGCGTCGACCCCCTCCCCTGCTCATTACTCAAGATCCCGCCGATAGCTTAGCACCAGCACGAATCACTCACTCACTGTAAACTTTGAGCTTGACTGGTGTCTTCTTGACCGCTCGGTTCATGGTCGGATGACAATACAGTGGCCTACCTGCCACAATGCGGATGATCATTGGCCAGCCTTCACCGTTAATACTTGTTTGCCACCAACGGGAGGCAAGGCCACTTTTCCTCGTCGTGATGAATGTGATGTCTAACCGCAAGCTCCGGCTGTCAAAAGGTCAAACAAACTCTAAATAAGCAACCATAGCGCAACCTGCGAAAAACGACGACATGGCGCATACAATTTCATCACGATACCGATTCAATATTCACTGAGACCAATCAAGACTTTTGTCTCACAGCATCCAGATCTTTCGTCGCACACCGTTCTTCTGCCAAGCCAACGACCCGCCCATCTTTCACGTGTGGCGAAACGGAAATCGTTCAACACACTAACGTCTAAAGGGAGACGAGCCAATCGACACCAAGTGTTCACAGCTATCGTGCGGGCACCATGAGGCTGAAAACGGCAAAGACAATTTCATGCAACAGGATGATGTGCTATCGGTAGATGACAGATCAGATCCAGATCTCAACTGTTTCTCTTAGCTTCCCTATTGAGGTCTGGCTTCTTTTCACTGCACGGGCCCCTGATATCCGTAATATCGTAGCGAGAGATAAGCACGATTAGGCGCTGGATCCCAGGTCTTCACGGCTATATGCAGAATAACACATCCGGACCAATAAATCGTATTCTGTGAATTACCGGGAGGCTGAAAAGCTTATGCTAGCACAGCATTAGTGCATAAATATGATACTCTCGTGAGCTGTTCCCCGCTCGCTCACCGGTTTCTTTAGTTCCTGGTGGCTGGGGACTGTCGCTTCAGCCTTGACAACGAAAGTCGGTAATTGAGCGGTGCTTGTTCTACAACGTATGATCCAGCTTGTGTCCGTGGGCATGATCCTGATGACGCCCCAAAATGATACAGGCTCCCGAGGCCGTGTTACGGGTATATGGGTACCATACCCGTGCAACAAAAGACACGAGCACGTGTATTTCTCAGAATTTACGCTTAAACATAGCAATCGATGGAAATCTGCTCATAGAAACTAAGAATGGTGCGTCAAGGACAGATGCCACTGGGCTATGATAATATGTCCGGTGTGTCGTCTACATGTCACAGTTCGGAGCAAAACTCCCTAGCCACGACTGTTTCTGTTTCTTGTCAAACACTGGTTAATCACCCCAGCATGTGGCTGACCCTTTGTGCTCATCAAACAAATTGCTCTTGCTCCATTTGCGACAGATCATCTCGAAAACTGGACTGCTGATTCATTATATACTTCTGTATCACCATTGCTGGCAAATACGGTGGGTAGCACGACCTTCGTATGGCCTATACCCCTGCAATGTCTCAATATTCGATGCACGGGGAAACAAGAATCTGCAGACTAAAACGTGGTCTGAGAGACTCATTGGGACAAATCTTGTCGTCATAGAAGGTGAAACAAGTACGGCACAATGTCTTGGGCGCTGTTGAGCCGTTCCGTTGGTTTCACTTGTAATTTCTCATTAACTGAGCTGTCCCTGTATCATGTTGTGCGTGCTGCCCTTGGTGATTCATCAGACTAGCATAATCGAGATCTTCACAGTACCTAACCATGCACTGGAATGAGCTTTCCTTTACTGCTGTGTCCTAATTGTTCCAGGGACGGAGGATATTCAAGTCGGAGATACACAAATTTAGAAGTAGTAAGTGTCCTAGTTTAAAGTCTTGGACAGCAAAAGTATTGTTAATTAAAGTTTGACCATAAACAGGCGGCTATAGTTGACCATGACGATCATGAAAATGTGAATAATACTGCATTGAATTTTACAGGTACGATCATCCGCCACACTATGCAAATTTAGTTTTGGGACGCTCCTGAAGTTCCCCATCCAAGATAATATCAACCTTCTCGTCGTAAAAGCATACAAGTCGTGCAATCGAAGCGCTCTCAAGGGTTGGGTGGTTGTAATACCAGACCAGGTTCTCAAAGGTCTTTCCGTCGATGACGATATTATAGTATTCGGCCTCGCCCTTGTAAGGACATTTAGATCTGACAGTGCTTTTTGACAGGACAGTCTGATCAACAGCAGACAATGGAAGGTAGTAACGAGTCGGCAGACCTGTCTCCAGGAGATGCATGGATGATGTAGCTTTCGCAACAGTTCTGCCGTTGACTTTGACTTCAATGGGACGTGTGGAGTGTAGGATATCAACGCGTTTGAAGGGATCTTTCGCGTGGACGAAGATGGGTTCATCCTCCTCAAACCATTGATCTAGCATCTGTCAGTGTGCTGATATTCTTAAGTCATACTCGAAAGCTTACCTATACTGCGAAACTCAATCCGCACCATGTCAGAAAGTGCCCCAAGGGTCACATCTTGAAAGAAGCGCACAACATTGTCCACTTTTGCCTCCTTGATACTATCATGGGCTGGGATCACGAGTTGAGCTATCGCGGCCCTCTCTTTGAGCTCCACCGATATGTTCTTCTTGTCAACCAGCTTCGCGTTCTTCACATCAACCACTGGCACATAGATAGTGGGGAAACTGTCATGTTCCCAAACATAGACTCCGTGAGTAGTATCCACAATAGTGGTACGGTTGTGAACGGCCTGTATGCGGCGGGATGTCTGCATAGTCTTGCGGGGACCATGCTCAATCAGGCTCTGAGCGAGCTCAATAAGACCGGAGGCACTACCCATGCTGAGAAATAACTTGGTATGTTTATTTTTCCTGGTCCTGCGTTTAATAAATGAAGATGTGACAGTTTCAAAGGATGTTGGATGAAGACAAGTACCCCGCTCAATGACGCAGACAATATTCAGCACTGCTCTTGATTTATAATCATCGCTGCAGGAAGACCAACTCAAATATGAGAATATCAGTGACACTGAAATAGCTACTATTCTTACCTAAGATTCTTAAATACTCCATGAGATGTAAATTGTTCCGAGTTTGTCGCAAACGTATTACTTGCTTTACGTGCGATGATACTAGAAATTCGCCCGGATATAATTTGACGTTCCCTGGTATGTTAGTCACCAATCAACCGGCAGAATTAATTATCTGTTTGAGACAGTGCGAAATCTTTACTTTTCTTTGGAAGTGATGATTTGCCCATTCCGGGATCAGCTATAGACGAGCTGACTGGCCGTTGGTGGATGACTGACACAGACATGTTACATCTATGGAATCGATGCTCAATGCCACCGGTTAGTGTGTTTTTGAGAGGACGGTCGTGTAGGCGGTTAGACTAACTCTAGCCCTGTTCGTGGAGGAGAGTCCGTGTGTGGAGAAGCTGGTTAGACTGCAGACTGTAGCATTGGTGTGATAGCGCATCGACGTGCGCTGCGATATGTCCTGTAGTATGTCTTAGTTCTGTCCAATGAACCAAGGTAACATGCTGAGGGGCGTTGCAATCTTTGAGGTCATCTTTTATTTGAAGAAGACCGGGTCGAGCAAGCGTACTCGTCATGTTCAACTCGCAGCCGTCGAACGGCATCAATGACTATTTCCCCAAAGACCGACAGTCCGAACCTCTATAACTCCATCTTTATGCCTCTTGCTTCAATAAGTATGGCATCTGAGGCCCGGACCTAACTTAGGGTTCAATCGGGTGTTTTCCGTTACATATGTTACAGCGAGGATAGCTCTTACTTTCTTGGGAGGCACTGTAAGCGACGGCAAAGAAGAAGAACCTATCGATCAAACTACGGACGTCTATGTCTTTCGTGTCTTTCGTCGACCAAGAAGTCGACTGGATGGCATCTAATAAGCTCCGGCCCGGTTTGAGCCTCCAACATTCAAGGCTTGGAAAAAAAAACCCTTGTAGGTCGGATAGACAGTTGTGTGGGAAGTAATGATAGATATGATACTGCTATTGTTGCCAGTAAAACCATTGATCCAATCGATAGCCATTTGAGCCAGCTTTGGGTGGCTCTGATAATCGAACAATTAACCCTGCGGAAGGCAGAGGTGAGGGAGCAGATGGTTGAAGACAAATCCCATACAAGAATAGCCATGTTTGGAGACTTTGCCCTCCCCAGAGATTCCTGAACCAAGCGAGGCGGCCTTGAAAGATCGGAGAGGCACAGTAAGCTTCACGGATCGACAAGGTAACGCGCGAGTCTCACAGTTTTCATGAAGGTTTCATAATTCTTAAGTGCAGCGCCACGACAGTTCATAATACTAGGAGCTTATGCTGTGAGATTTTAGTCAGATATTAGAAGAGGCTTTGCTTCAAGTATAGATCCTCTATTAAGGCGGAGTCATGGCCAGGCAGACAAGCGGCATGACTCAGCTGACTGCAAACACCTTTGATATGTAGCATGCCACCATGTGAACGAACCAATCTTTCTTTCTTCCATCCTACTTCTTCTTTGAAAGCATCGTCATTCGCTCATTGCAGATCTCAAACTCAAATATTCAACCATCATGACAACCGAAAAGAGATTCACTGGGTCTCGCATCAACGTCAAATCCATCGAAACCCCGTCCAGCGCAGAATGGCGCATCCGCTTATCTGGCCCAAATATGATAAACCTCATGAACGGCCATCGTCCACAGGGCATGGACGATAAATGGATGTGCATGACCACTGGGCCTGCTGAGCAAGGACTGATCCGTGTACGCATGTGCAGAAGCTGGTCAAATAGAGAAATCATCGCTCTTATAGGACGCGTCGGAAGTGATGATGAAGCAATCATTGCCGAGGAAGGCGGAGAGATTTTGGCGATTATGTGGCCGACGCCCGAAGAGGATGAGTATGATCCTTTTGATGAAGAGAGTGCGAAGAAGTTTGCTATTGGGTTCTGTCGACATTTTATGAATTGTGAGCTTGAGATTTGATGAGCATAAGAGGGCCACTAATGGTTTCTATCAATGTTTATGTTATGGCATAGTGTTCTCGCGCTGGATGCTGGACTTGTTTGGTCGGGATGTGTAATAGCTCAATAACGCCGATGCTCCAATCTCCCAAGATCCCAAGGCTGTCTATTGGCTCAATGAAACAGCGCGTCGCTGCGTCTGAACTCTGAAGTCAGCGTGAACTGTCTGCGTCGCGGTCTCAGTGCGACTGACAGCGTGCCCTATCCTCTCACTCATCCTCATCGTGTAGGCTCGCCTCTTGGCGGTGAGGGCATTCTGGCGGAGGCCGCTCTGACCTCTAGTCGCTCTGTCGCTCTGCGATGAGTTTCTGCGACCGGGCGGGCTGTTACGGTATACGCCTGTTGATGGGGCTGCTGAAGTTGAAATGGTGGGTGATTATTGATAAGCGGTGTTGAATCCGCAGAACGGTTTGGGAAGAGGTCATCAATTGCTTCCATGAGATCCTCGTAAAGGCCTTTGATGAACGGCACGATCCCGCACATTTTTTCTTGTAGGATGAAGGCTTATGACTTCTGAGAAGAAAGGTGTCAGAAATGTTGGCTTTTCTGTGACATCGTTACGGTGAAAATAATCTGTGCAGAGATCACGTGCGTCACTGTCACAATGAGCAGGCTTCGACTTGGAATAACCTCACCATCGACTCATAGACTGGATATCTTATGGATGGAATCTTCATTTCGATGCACTTGATTATTTGTATATGTGGAATAAATATAGGCCATGCGCTCTACATCTTGGGTTTCCTGCCCGACTTCTCAAAATGGCCGGCCTCACCAGTGCTTCCCTCTCTCCTATCCTGCTCTTGAGCATTCTGACTGTTGGTATTCTTCTCCTTCTCTGTCATGTCCTTATCTTCAAATGAGCTCGCATCGCGTTTTCCCGGTGCGCCCTTCAGCGAAGCCATGGCTCCGTCAGAGTGATCTGTGACTGGTGGATTGTTCTTGTCGTGGTTGGGATCGGAAGACACTGGTGTTTTGACTTTGCCCGAGTTCATGCGGATAGAGGTGTATGGGCTTAGCACAGGCTGTGGTCGAAGTGTGAATGTGACGATCGAGAGGCGTCCGAAGGAGGAGAGAGATTGGCGTGCGGTGATCATGATTGTAAAGAATCGAGACGAGTAGAAGATGTATTTGCAGAGAATCTGAGAATTTCTGTCAAAGCTTGAATTGCTAATGTTGAAGGGTTGAAGAAGCAAAAGAATCGTGGCATTTCATGGGTCTTTGCTGAAGCGAAAGTAATGACGACATTTCTGAAGCCGACCTATCGTCAATCATGGCAATGGTTGATGTCATTGATACATCAATTGACTCGACCTCGAGGTTCCACAAATTCCCAACGCGAACTCCATTTCCTGTGATTACTCCAGATCTTCGACTTGTCCTATATTTTGCCTCTCAAACACCAATGGGACTTCACCTCTTAACGCTCTCCAATGATTAGTTGCCCTCATCAGCTCGGGACATCCTTCGACAGCCCATCCCCATCGTTCAAGAAAGCGAGGTGTCACCTCCCAGCTCTCCATACGATGCGGCTCTCCCCAGATAATCATGCCACGCCTATCTAAAGCATAGTCTCCAGGTTTGCCTCTTGACACGAGTCGCCGTCCTCTTGGCCCAGTGCCCTCTCCATATTTGTTGAACATGATGTCGTCCAGTAGATCTCCCATTATGTCAGTGACGAGCAGTCGATGATTGAAATGTTCATGGTGAGTGATGAGATTGTCTCTCATCTTCGGAAACGGAATGAAATCGATCCAGGTTGCATGTACCCTTGTTGATTGCAGGGTTGTAGGACGAAGATGAGGCGGTACAACTAGGCCTGTCTCGACACAGATAGCATCGCGCTTTAGGCCAACCATTACATCCAGTTTCTCAGTCCGACCCTCTACCAGTACAAGATGATCCGTCACCTGTGAGAGGGTCACTTTGTTCTGAAAAAGCCCTCGGAAAGCATTGTAGTTTATGAGATACAGAAGATGGTCCGAGAGAGGAGACGCCCCGCCCGTCAATGCCCGTAGACGTTGATGCATGTCGAGCTGCTGGCTGTATAATTCAACATCCGCGGTGCTCAATGTGCCCCTGTATTTAGTGGTAAGAAACAATCTCGGGTCTTGCTTAGTGATGGAGCCTTCATCATTGTCGGCTCCAGCCTCCAGACCGAATTCATCGACCCTCCAGAGCTTGACTCCGAATGTCGGTCTTTGCTGCTTGGCACGAGTTTTAGTTGTGTCATCATTGTTTATGCGATTTCCTGCGTGCAAAAGTCAGAGATGGTCATGCAAGTCTCCAGACTAGGAAGTATTGTAATCAGAACTGTCGTCAAGTTACTTACGGCGAGCTCGTTGGTTGATCCTGTTTTGCAGCTTACGCCGCTGCTTTCTCTCAGCATCTTCCATAATCGATGGAATCCGTGACACGCCTTGCTAAAATCCAGCAGTATTGAAAATCAAAAGGCACGCGGGCTATAGCGAAAGTAGTAAAAATGTAAGCTTTGATCAAAAACATGGTCGAATTGGGGTTCGTGAGGGATCAAGACTCCATGTGAGCTGACGCGCCAAAATATGCCGCGCTAATACGAATCAAGATAAAAAGTCATCCTCGCATGGTATGATCTGCAAAATCCGATCGCGAATATTCCTCGAGCCCTTGCTACACGTTTCCTTTTATTCCGATGATGCGCCACTGACAAGCGTTATGACTCCGTCCAAGCGACCGGCAGCATGCATGGTTACCTTGAGGAATCCTTCGGTGATTCATTCTCTTTTGGGTTACAATGTCATCAGGACTTGAAGAGCGACATGGCATGGTGGTGGTTTAGGTACAGTTTTGGGCTGCGTCCTGAGCTGCGACAAATCACTATAAATTCAGGAGAAGCAGTAATATTATGCCAAAGTCTCTTCAGCTCAATCCAACATTTAACTTCACTCCAATAATCCTGCTTCTTAAATTCGGTTTACACAGCTATAACATGTCTCGTTACGCCTCTCTCTACACCAACCCCCAAGGCCCAGGTGACAGCCGCCCAACTGCTCTGCAGGTAGTGCAGGATGAACAAATGAAGAACCAACTCGTTAGAAAGGCAGCAGTGGTCACTGGCGTTTCATCCGGCATCGGCATAGAAACCGCACGGGCGCTTGCTGCTACAGGCATTAAGCTCTTCCTGACCGCCCGAAACCTTAATAAAGCCAAGGAAGCTCTCGCTGATTTCTGGAACCCGGATCAGATGGAGCTTGTGCAACTTGAGCTGAGCTCTATGGATAGTGTTCGAGCTGCCGCAAAGACCATCCTTTCTAAGACCGACGAGCTCAGTATCTTCATCGCTAACGCTGGTGTCATGGCCGTCCCAGAGCTCACGACTACTGCCGATGGCTTTGAAGAGCAATTTGCTACGAACCACTTATCTCACTTCCTCTTATTTGAGCTCCTCAAACCTAGTCTTCTCAAAGCGTCAACTGAGAAATTCCAGTCTCGGGTCGTTGTTGTCTCAGCTACTGCTCATCGCATGCAAGGCATACCCGGTTCGAACGACTACAATTATGAGACCAGTGGTGCATCAGCTTATACGCCCTGGGAAGCATACGCCCGTTCCAAGACTGCCAATACCTACATGGCCAATGAGATTGAACGTCGATACGGCTATAGGGGTATCCATGCGACAAGTGTTGCCCCAGGACTGGTTGCCTCCAATATTGGTCGTCATATTCCCCAGGAAGTGATGGCAGGGGTTATTGGTGACAAAATGCATGAGGTTCAGAGCCTCGAGCAAGCGGCTGCGAGTACTCTGGTCGCTGCCGTGAGCAGAGAATGGGAAGGAAGAGGAGGCGTTTACATCACCAACTGTAGTGCTGCGGAACGGGGCGACGATGACGGTGTTTCGACTTCGTACACGTATGTTTCTCACACTTACAACCCCAAGGATGAGCAGAGACTGTGGAATGACTCTCTAAAGATGGTTGAGAAGTGGAATAACTATAGCACAGAAGACATTTGACCATGGAAAAGTCGGATGAATTTGCAGATCACTGTATACTACAACTTTCCTGGCTTCAATTTATATTTCTTTCACACTCCAAGTCATATTATACGGACACGTATACAGGAGAGAACGCCGTATCTAGGAATTCATACGATTCCTCAGGTGTTCTTATCTCCAAGTCAGCCCCATCATGTTCCAGCATTTCAATCGCTGTATCATGCAATAGATTTCATGAAAGTGATGTTAAAAATTGAAAAAGAAATTTCATGGGGTAGCCTCATATCCAGCGCTTGGGGTAGAAACAAAGGAAATATCATCGGCCTCCGTATGATTCTCTGTCATGTGAGCAGGGCCCAATGCATCAAACATCGGCCAAATACATGAAGGGAGTCAGTCAGCAAAAAGGTTCCAAAAATTCCCATACCAGGCGAACCCAGTATAGAGTTGGTCGCTATGCGAAAGAATAAGAATTTTCAATCAGCATAATTCCTCTCTCAGCTTATTGCTTCACAGAGCAGGAAAAGGCCCATGCACTAGGATGTATAAGGAAGAAGAAGAGAGTGGGAGAAAGGGGGAGAGGCGAGAATTTATACTCGTTCGTTTCAGGCCAACATGATAAGGTTCAGGCAGTAGGCAAGCCAAAGAAAGTATATGAGCGTGGTGGGAGGTTATAAGTAGTTTGAAACACTCCCAGAGGTTAGATATCGACACTTTCGTCTGCTAAGGTCAGCTGCCTAAAGTTTATTCTTCCAGTCTTGAGTTCATTCTATATCATCCACTAGTCACAATGCTGCCTGTAGACTTTGATGACTATTGAAAGGCTTCTTAGTGGTGAGGCTGTGGATTTGTGTGAGGCAGCGCAATGCAGCCCCACAACAAAGCTACTACATATAATTCTTTGAAGTGTATATGAAGGTTGTGAAATGAAATTTTGTCTTGGACGAAGAGTTAAGCTGATGAACATGTGCTAATGGCGCATTATGTGAAAGTGCTCTCAACCCAGGAGCGTTCCCTCTCAAGAAACTCTTTGAAGGTTGTTAAAGGGGTTCCCCAGCCCTTGACCTCTCCTATATCGACCTTATCTCCCAAGCCTCTCGACATCAACTGTACAGCAACAAAGATATCCTCATTCTTTTTCAGCTCAATCTCGTCATCAGTCAGATAAACAGCTTTCAAAGGCCTTCCGCTTGCTTCGCCCAGTTGTTGCATGATCTCATCTGGCGAGAGTTTCTCACTTGCGATTTCGATGGTCTGCCTATTGAAGCGGTTTGGCTCTCGGAAAGCCGTCACGGCAAACTTTGCAAGATCCTCGACATCCATGACTGGCAGCTGTTCCTCGGGGGTGTAGGCAGTTGACCACGTGTTGCCTCCTATGAGACCAGAGCACATGATATTGACTTTAGGCGCCAGGAAGTTACACATGAAGAATCCCCCTCGGAGAATTGTCCACTTCTCGAAACCGGCATCCTTGACAAGATTTTCGACTTCTTTCTTCCATCCATGGGCGCGTCCAACAGGGTGTTCTGGGTCATGGTATTGGTCTTTTTCCATGTCCTTGATGGCCATCCCGCTCGAGTAGATCATATGTTTGACGCCAGCTGCCTTCGCTATGTCGATGATGCGTTTCGCTGCCGGTATCTCTGAAGTGAATGTTGTAATATTTGGTACCAGATTCATGAATACGTGTGTGCATCCGCTGATGACCTCTCTGAGAACTGCTTCGTTGTCCCAGTCGCCAGGGGTAACCTCAGCACCTTGGTCTTGTAGTCTCTTGGCGGCGGGAGAGTTCATGTTCCGAGCTGTAGCGCGTACGGCCCAGCCAAGCTCAAGGAGTAGTCTTGCAACAGCGGAACCTTGAGAGCCGGTAGCACCGGTGACGAAAACGGCATTATGTGACATTGTGTAATTCCTGAGATGACCTTCTGGGTTGGTGTTACTATGAAGTTGTTTTAGTCGTTCGAATGGCCTCTTTGAAGTTTAATTGGTTTGGGCTATACGGGTTTTAAACTACGTATGGTTCGTTCCTGTCGTATGTCAAAGTGCGGAGTTGCGGACTTTCGATGTCCTACTCCTACAACAGTCCTCGACCCTCAACACGTTCTAATTCGTCCTAGGACTATAGTATCCATTATAATCCGGACCTTGAAGGATTCAGATTTATCCGCTTTAGATAATCATGTACGCACGAACCAATAGCATGACGGGACGGCCGTGGTGTTCTTCCGTGTCTGATTAATGTGAGGAGCAACTCCGCGAAGGTTTTGCTTTGGTTTGTCACCAGGTCTCGTGAGCCAGAGTCACTACGCCAGGCAGAGTCAGATGTGATATCTTTTCAGAGGTGCTTCTATCTATAAAATTCAGATAACCTAAGTTCCGTCTACATGTGTCTGGCTTTCTTCGGTCCCTGACAAATCTGGGGTTGTTCGTTACTTTTCTTGTCATTCATCACCTTTTCCGCAAACAGGCCTCATGATGTCATCAAGTATTCACACTATTCTTGAGGTTTTTGTCCACATATGACGTATCTTATTCGTGTTAGTCTCTTTCCTTGTGGTCAAGGTTCATAACTCACATGGGCCAATATGCGTGAATGGAAGGGTTTTTGAGATCTTTTCTAACATCAGTCAGAAAAACATCCAACTGAGGTTTCGACCAGCCCAGGACTCTAGTGAAGAGAGCACTACTAATCCCGTCGAGGCCACTAGAAATATTCTCGAGGGTCCAAGAACCTATATCTCGTCAGTTTGTATTCTCTAAATGGCACCAGCAGGTATTCACTCACCCAGCTCTTTATACTTTGGATCCCTAGGCCAACGGTTTTGTGGCCATTTAAAAACCTGCTGTGTGACGTTCTGGAAGCCGGCAGCTTCCATCTGAGTCTTATAGGTCATTGTTTCACCAAAAGGTCGACCCATCTTTTCTGTAGCTTCAAGCAAGAGTTTCGACCACTCATATAGAGCCGTTTCAGGAGCCATTGTTCCATCATCGGAGGTTGGGGGGAGGATGTCGACGACCTCCATCCAGCCACCTGGATTTAGATGCGTGAAACTTTGTCCGAAGAACCGTGGCCAGTTGGCCAGCGAGACCGTCATAAACCTGGTATAGATATAATCAAACTGCTCCGAGAATGTCCAGTCTTCTTCCACGTCATCAATCTGGAACTGGACATTAGGCGGCACGAATGAAGGCTGAATTGGGCTCAAGTCAATGCCGATGACAGTTGTTTCAGGGTGATCATCCGCAAAGTCAATTGCCCAGCACCCTGTACCTGTGCCGATGTCTAACACCCGTCTCACAGGTCTCTGGTCCTCTTCAAAGATGGGCGCAAGGAATAACTGGTTGTCAAAAGTGAGGAGGCAAAGCGCATGCTGAAGATCTAGGCGGTCTTGTTCCGAGTTATCGTTTGGGCCGACGTAGATGCCATCTTTGTAAGCATGATATGATCTGCCATTTTCAATTCTGTATTTGTAAATGCTGGAGGCGATCGAAGCTGTGGAGCTCCCGGTATCATTTTCGCCCAGGGCTGAATCATTGTCGGTGATGTTCCCCTCATCTGCTTCGAGTTGATCAGCCGGCTCTAGTGGCGCGGTCTGTTCATGGGGTGATGATTCCTTTGGAGAAGGTGATTTTGACGCTGGAGGTGACCCTGCCATGCCTACAAACTGTATCCAATAACTTGAGCAAAGCCAATCTGTGATTTGGACAGGGAAGCGTGTTTTTCCAAGTGGAGGTGAGATATTTTGACAGCTGGCATATGCGAAAAGGGGGGGTTAGCGTCAGGTCATGAGGCGATAACCCGGTTAAGAAGGTGTATGCATAACCCTGCAGTAGTGTATGGTCATGAACTTTAACCCCAGCGAATCATTGACAGGGAGTTTGTAGTTCCCTGAGGCCTCTAGTGCATTTGCGTAGAATTCGGTATCTTTTTTACTGACTGCTAAAACAACATTTATTTCATCAATGAGCGTTTTCTGTATCAGAATGGCCGTGCCGTAAACATTCTCAAGTAATTGATGTTCTTTGCTTCTTGTTAGTGTGATTCAGCTTCTTTCTCTGGAGCTGCATGACCGGTATCTTCCTAAAAGCGATTGGCGAAGCCCCAAACTATTGGGTTTTAGTCTTGTGGGGCGCCTTATCGGCTGCGGCGATTGGATGTATCTTCAGCCACCTACTTTCATTTTCGTGGTGAAGCAACCAGCAACAAGTTTTGTTTTGGTTCCCTTTCTATGCTGGTTGGCTTCTGGGTCCTGGCCCGATATGCTGGAATGGACATGGGAATGCGGGTGTGAAGGACGAGATGAAGTGTCGTCAAATATGATGCCAGGCACTAGGCATCTAATTCTAGTTTCTCACGGTTGTAATTTCCACCTACGCTGCCCCCATGAGATCGTTTCAAATCCCACGGCGTGTAGCCCTTCATCGTATTGAGCAATGGCCGTGCCGACCTTCTTCCTCCTCCATTGGCATAAAGGCCATTGTCGACACCGCCACGGTTAAGACATGAGTTACTGCGGTCAGTGAGGCTCTCACTAAGTTCCTCACTCATTTCGCTCGGTTGATAATGCTACGGCCGATTGTACCACTGAGACCCTTACTGTTTCGACTGAGACTTCAGCTGCGGTTTCTGAGCGCACCGCCAACGCCAACCGTGACAGAGCAACTCCCTTCCATGACGTAGTCACATGCTTTACTACTAATCCCAACGTGCCCTAATGCACCAACGCCCAGTTGTCAGGCTCTCATGGAGGAGTAAGCCGGTACTCAGGCACATGTGTTGCGTCCATTGCCAATTCAATCTTGTATCACTACTCACCCTTTACTCAGGAGTCAATATAAAAGGAGCATAGTGTAATATGCAACGCGTTGCTGCATTCAATTTCTGGTGACCTGCATGTACAAAAACACGTCATGAGCCCAAGATTTCAATGGTGTCTCAGATACTACGTCCAATCTTCCCACGTTGCCAGCTCCATTCACAGAAGTTTTGAAGTTTTGAGAGAGGATCAAAAACACTTCTTATCATAGACATCCAAAACGCTTCGCTATTAACAATATGAATAGGGAGAAACAGCAGTAGCACTTGGATAAGAAATACATAACCAGTATGCTTGTGTGTTGAAAATATCTGACTTGCATCACGGGCTCCTTATTAACCATTCACGGGCTTCTCCACTACCTATGGATAAATGGCTATACAGTATCATAGAGCTCACGGCTACGTGGCCAGCAACCGGTACAGCGAAGATGGATTCAGCAACATTCTTACGGAAGACAATTACGCATATAAAAGTCCTCCAGACATCTGCATCAGCTTAAACCAAATCCTGAAGACAAAATAAAATACGAAGACGAACACCTCGATTCAAAAAGCATTTACGAATATCCAAGGACTTACTATGGCGGGCTCCGGAACCATCAGCTGGATCAGGTCAACTGACGTACATGAAAAAGTGGTATTCTGGAAATGCATGCAGTATCAAGGGGATGCAAAGTATTGTTGGAACTACAACAGTATAAAGCTCAAACAGTGCGCAAAATGCCAGGCCAGACGTGATGCTGGCGACGAAGCGGTCAATAAAATGGGGGCAATTATAGGAGTTCTTGAGTCTGTTGAAAATGATACTGGTGTAGAACATTGGCGTTACGACTCGGAAAAAAGCTAAGATCCTAGGTCTTCTATCTTCGGACAAATAACCAAGTTTTACTCAATCACAAGTAAAACTTAGCTTCGATTTATGACATTGCAACAAGTGAAATCGTTGAGCTAATCTTGAAAGGCATGCAAACTTTACATTTGCTTCTAATCGTAACTATAATAACTATTGGTAATACTTGATGGAGTTGAAGAGCCAGTACGACTCTTTGAAGGCTTCAGGGTGGTTAGTGACATAGTCATCACAGGTCTTGGATCCAGTAGAAGCCTTGCACTCTTCGTTCCAAGTGCCTTGGTCAATGTTGTCTCCACAGAATGCTGTGTTGATAATCTGCTTCGCATTAGCACCTGATTATTTGTGTCTACCGTTAGACTTACGATGGTCTGTCCCTTGAAGTACTTTCCAACATTACAACCTGAACCGCTGAGAAACTGCGAAGCAGGAGTACCCCATTTGCTGGGATCGGGGTTTCCAGACTTGATGTCGGCGGGGATGCTCTGGCGGTTGAACCAGTAGATCTTCAGAGCATCTGACTCAAGCCAGACAGCATAGACACCTCCTTTACCCTTGTTGAAGGCTGATCCATATGAACCAGAGGCGTGAGTGCTACCGCAACCATCGCTGAGAACATAAGTTAGCTTATTATCCTGTACTATGCCATGATACACTGACAAGTTCGTGCCGTCCTCGCATTGCTCAGACTCAGTTCCGCCGTTGTTGCAGTTAGGGCGCTCGTCGAGACCGCCGATCTTGGTGAACTTGCAAGCACCGCATGTATGCAGTGAGACGACGTTTTGGCTTTGGTCGTTGATCCCTTCGATGATGTCAATCTCCCCGACTGGGTCCTCGTCAAAGTTGTATGACCAGCTGCGACAAATGTTAGCTTATCAGGCCCGGTGAAACATCCAATGATATGGAAACTCACAAGGATGGCCAAACACCACAAGCAGTACCAGGCATGTGCTCAATGTCGGCAATCAAAAGGCCATTGCCATAAGTAGCCTTAGACTCCAGACGGACACTGTCTCTGCCATGTCTGGTCTTGCTTGAACCGAGAAGTTTGGCCTTGTTCACAGAGTCAACACCGACGTAAACTTGGCCGTTGGTTGTTTTGGCGAGACCAGCAGACTGAGCTTTGCTTTTGCTCAAGTAGTTGACTGATCCGTGAGTGGGATCACCTCCGTAGGAAGGGTCAATGCTGTTGTAGTAGGCAGCCTATCTTGTCAGAGTTGTCCGGTTAATCTTGAGGTCAAGAACGTACATCTCTGAAGTAAAACTGATCAAAGAAGTTGCTGGAGTCGTAAGTGGTCTTGAGAGAGAACTTGCGCGTAGCCCGGGCACAAGAGGCCTGGGCAGATGCCGCTACCACCAACAGCGTGAACAAAGATGAATGCATATTGAGTCTTTTGAAGAGAAAGAAGTTCAGTCGGCGATGAATCAAGATCGTCGCTGGGATAGTTCAGCTTTACATACCAAATGCCGTAGCTGAAAGGATCACCGCACGGCCCGATCCTCAGCTCACCGTGGTTCAAACCTACCTCAGTCATTCGCTGCTTCGGATCGGAAACTATGCTCGAGACAAGCGTATTCCCAAGCGCCATCCTTCGCTATGCACGTGCCTTGGTTGTCACTAACAGCTCAGCGAGCAAGGGTTATTAGTGCTTAGAATATTGGGGCTGAGTGGTCCTTTGGAAAATGAGCAAATTTGATTTGGGGCAGTGCCAGTCATACGACGTGAGGCCATTGTGTTCCTCCAAACATTAGGACTCGAAAATTCGTTCGAGACTGTAGACCTTATGACTCTGTGGTGAAAGCATGGAATGTGTTGCACGATGTGATACAAGATGCATAACCGACATAGCCAGCCAGTTGTGATGAACTTGTGTGCGACGTATGTGCATGCATTGCAGAAGAATGGCTCAATTCCAGCCTGATCTGGTTCCTGGTTCGGCCCTACTAGATCCGGGACTGCTAATGGTTGTGTAGGGCTAGCCTGGACGGGAGGCCTGGACTAAACTATTGAACGGAATGGTCTAGACGAACTCAAATGTTAACGTTGCATATTCCTACACATCAATAGCTCAGCATAAGTGCCTGGGAGATCCGGTAATACAGCACATGGGATTGATTGTGCATGATCTGACTTCGGTATGCGACTCAGGAGGCTTTCAACTGAGCGTTGGAGTAGAAATTCCAAATACAAAGTACGGAATGGCGGATCTAATAAGAATACGGACAAGAACCGTTGGAAAACTTGTGTTGGGTGCTTGGCAAAAAGATGGTGCCCGTCTTGGCGAGATCACAATGCCGAAGGACAAAAAACGTGGTTCCGCCCGGGATCGAACCGGGGACCTTCTCGGTGTTAACGAGATGCCATAACCAACTAGACCACGGAACCTAGCTGTTTTGTTGCAAGAGGCGTCGAGAATTGTGTCTCAGGAGCCTGAAGCAAGGCGACGCTCTCCAAAGAGACGGGCGGCTCTAAATGCCCGTGGAACAGACAGAAAGGGACACTAGCTTACCAATTACGAACGGAATTGGCCGTGGGCGTTTCGTTTACAGAACGGACCCTGCATTTTAGTGACGCGTCATTGTCAACTCCAGTCTCCAGCGGGATTCCGACTCGCGTGATACCGCGACAACTGACAACTGCGTGGGCCCGTCCTACCCTGCAGTGGTTCAAATAATTAAAAGAGTCAGAGCGATTTTGAGAAGCAGGAACATTATTTACAGGTAAGAATGAATTTCCATATGTATCATTCTTGATCTAAAAATCGATTCGCTTTTGTCCCGGCTTCATGTTGAGTTGTTCCTCAATGTCGTTATTACTTTGATGTGGTAGACAATAGACATGGACGCTGGACATAAATAGCCCATAACCCCAGAGAAGTTTATTCACCCTGACATCTACTGGGTCAAAGCATATCGCCATATCCTAACTCCGGGACATTGGTAAGATTGGATACTACGTAAAAGATCTCCATTTCAAACCCTCGAATCTAGATACGAGAGATCGACCCTGATGCTTAACAAGCGGATCATGCGATAAGCAACAGGAGTTCACGAGTCACCAAGTTCCGTCTTCAGGGAGAGTAGTAGCTGGGTTAGGCGAAATGTGTGCCTCGGGACCAGGGATTGCTAAGCTGAAATCGGATTTCGGCAAAATTCATGACGCAACTCCGTGGCAAACAATTTCTAGCACAAGTCTCAGCCAATGAAACTATTTTCGCAAAGTTTTCGTACCAGGGTCCATGGAGTTTCCGCGGAGGGCGGCATGACGGACTCGAACAGCTCTCCGAAACAGTCAAATTACGTAGAAAACGTACATCATCAAACCCAAAACATAATCTCGTGCATTTGGATAGTAAAGGTTACGTCGCAGATATTATAAACCCGCTCAGTTTCCGACAGTAACCAGTCCAAAGTAAAAAAATACCCGTGTGAAGGGCCGGGGTTTATATGATTACGGCCGAAAACCCCGTTCCGGGTCCGACAGGCTGAGAGATGATGCCGAGGCAGAACCGTAACGAGATAAAGGAGTAACCCAGAATGTTCTAGCTTCTCGCTTGGTGATATCATCCCTTGCCGGATTTAACGCAATGACCCAGTCGCCACGAGAAGCCCAAACCTGTATGGGGACTTACGGCCGGTCGGCGGATCCGACAAATCCATGTCATGGAATTGAAGAGATTTGAACTCCTTAGTCGCTAGTCGTGTTCGTTACGTCGTTGATTAATAAAATTTCTACCGTTTCGATGTGGAACCTTCCCTTGTCTTTGTTTATAAACTGCCTTGGCTCCCAGAGTCACCGGTGATCGACATAGATCTTGTCTCTCACACCACAGATCGCAATAACACTAACCGACGCGGAACACCAAACGTTATTCCACAGCCTCGATCGGTAGTTAGCTTGCGATAATAACGATGAGCGACGCCGAAAACATCGAAGTCCCTGCGCGGACAAGAATACCCTACTGGCGATTGGTCGCTGACCAGGCTGGCATCACTCCAGAGGTTCGAGATTACAAGTACGATGGCTCAGGTACTGAGGAAGACCCCTACCGTGTGAAATGGATTCCCAATGATCCCCGAAACCCCATGTCCTTCAGCTTGGTCAAGAAGTGGTTCATCACCATGACCGTCGCTATCACAACCCTTGCTGTCGCGCTTGTGTCGTCGGCTTACACAGGCGGTATCCGTGAGATCATCATGGAATTCCACATCAGCCAAGAGGTCGCTACCCTGGGTGTGTCACTCTTCGTCTTGGGTTTTGCAATTGGCCCCCTTCTCTGGGCTCCTCTCAGTGAGATGTTCGGTCGTCAATACCTCTTCATCGGTACCTATGCTGCCCTCACTGCCTTTAACTCTGGCTGCGCGGGTGCACAGAACGCCCAGACCCTGCTCGTCCTCCGTTTCTTCGCTGGTGCCTTCGGCTCATCGCCTCTCACCAACGCCGGCGGTACCATTGCCGACATGTTCCCTGCCTCTCAGCGTGGTCTCGCCATGGCCCTCTTCGCTGCCGCTCCCTTTCTCGGTCCCGTCCTTGGCCCCATCATTGGAGGTTTCCTCGGTATGAACGCTGGTTGGCGCTGGGTCATGGGCTTCCTCGGTGCCTTCTCCGGTGCTCTCTGGATCATCGGCACCCTCTTGGTCCCTGAGACATACGCCCCTGTCCTTCTCCGACAACGTGCCTCCAAGCTCTCCAAGATCACAGGCCATGTCTACGTTAGCCAGATTGACCACGAGCGTGGCAAGATTACTCTTACAGAGTCTTTCAAGACTGCCCTATCGAGACCTTGGATCTTGCTCTTCAAGGAGCCTATTGTCCTTCTTCTCTCCGTTTACATGGCTATTGTTTACGGTACTCTCTACATGCTCTTCGGCGCTTTCCCTATTGTATATCAGCAGAACCGTGGCTGGAACTCTGGTGTCGGTGGCCTGGCCTTCCTTGGCATCATGGTCGGCATGCTCCTGGCTATCGCATACACTATCCCCCAGAACAAGCGCTACGTCAAGATCGAGGAGAAGAACGGTGGCTTCGCACCTCCCGAGGCTCGTCTCCCCGCTTGTCTCATCGGTTCCGTCTGCCTACCTATTGGCCTTTTCTGGTTCGCCTGGACCAACGATCCCAGCATCCACTGGATGGCCAGTATCGCTGCCGGTGTACCCTTCGGATTCGGCATGGTTCTTGTCTTCCTCAGTGTTATGAACTATCTCATTGACTCATACACCATCTTCGCCGCCTCCGTCCTGGCTGCCAACTCGGTACTCCGATCTCTCTTCGGTGCCGCATTCCCTCTCTTCACAACTTACATGTACAAAGACCTCGGCATCCACTGGGCTTCTTCAGTTCCTGCCTTCCTCGCTCTGGCTTGCGTTCCCTTCCCTTTCCTCTTTTACAAGTACGGTGCTTCCATCCGTGAGAAGTGCAAGTTCGCCGCTCAATCCGCTGCTTTCATACGCAAGCTTCAAAGCGACGCTGCTCCCTCATCCGAGGAGGAGGAGAAGATTGATGAGCCTGTTCCAGAGGAGAACTTCGACGATGATGCCTCAACTGAGGTTGAGGAGCCTGCCTACGCTCCTATCACTGCTAGCAGGACACACCACTCTGTACGATCGCACGCCTCTCGTGCATCGCGCGCGTCACGGGCTTCAATGGCCTCGCGCCGTAGGTCGTACGAGGGCAACCCTTACGACATCGACAGAGTCAACACCAAGCAATCATTCACATAATCATCTCATAAGAGTCATTACCAGGGCTGGAATCCCGAAAATTAATTGGTGGCATCATAGCGTTTAATTTATCATAGACTCTGCTTCAATCTACTTAATACCCATTTCATTCATTAATACCATTGATTCCAGTTTGTCTTTAACTTTGTGAGATTATCGCCGTGATGTATTTGCGACAGAACAAGATTGTTGCTGATCACTCATTTGAAGTCATACCGGTCGTGTTCACCAATCGTCGCTCTGGTCACGACTTCGAGCCGTTGAACCCGTTGCTCAATGCTTAATCGAAGCCGAACAACCGTAAAGAAGTTTCTGTTTGCACTTCAGTTGACAGAAGGCGAGCCTCTCACCCCAAATGCGATTCTGCATCCATGACCTTCGAACTAAACTGCGATCCAGTGCTCGCCAACATAATTCCTTGCTGTGCCAGATGAGTCATCAAAAGCCTCGGTTCCGTGGTCTAGTTGGTTATGGCATCTCGTTAACACCGAGAAGGTCCCCGGTTCGATCCCGGGCGGAACCACGTTTTTTTGCCATCATTTCGTCTGATGCCCAATACTTTTGCTGAACCGTACCGCTCCTTCAGGTCAAATGATTATGAGACACGTCACTTGGAAGTATTAGACGTCTTCAGATGGTGGAAATATCCTTCTTTATCTATACCCTCACCTCGATCCTGTAGATTCTCTAGGTGGTTTCCCAAATTCTCTTGGACATCAACACCGGTCACTCTGCTGAGCCTCACTTGCTGCCTCGCTACTGACTTCCGTTATCTTCACTGGCTTTGGCTTGATGAAAACAGCCGACACAAGCATTAGTCCACACAAAGCAGTGTAGAATGCCCACATAACACGTAGACCACTGACATAGCCATGTTTGTCAGTCTCACCTTGCGCCTTATCACTAGACACAGCAGTCAAGTTGCCACCGTGAACAGTACGCTGGATAAAGACCGTTCCAACAACAATTGATATCGAGACGAATAGACCACGCATAAAAGTGTATGCTGACATAGTCGCTGCCATATCTCTCTGGCGGACATGCGTCTGTAGAGCGATCATAGGGTTCTGGAAGAGTACACCGCAGCCGAGACCTGCGATGACCTCAGCAATGACTAGCTTCGGCCATTCCTTGCGTTGACCAAGGCTAATGAAGAGACCGATACCCAGAGTCATCAGTGCGGCACCAACCAAGATAATAAGCTTGTAGTTGCCAGTTTTCCTCACGATTAGACCTCCGACACCAGTTGAGATAGACATCGGGAGGATCAGAGGGAATAGCGTGACTCCGGATATGATCGGTGAAAAGCCCAGAACAACTTGGAAGTACAGTGGCAAGAAGTAATCGCAGGCGATGAAAATGAACGAGTGAAGGTTGGCGACGGCGAACGCAGCGATGTTGGTGGTGCTCTGGAAGATCCTCACAGGAATGATGGGGTTTTTGGCAAATTTTGCTTCCCAGACCATGAAGAGAGCCAATATGACTACCCCAAAGGCTAAGAGGCAGATAACGAAAGCAGAGTTCCAGGGAGCGAGTCCACCCGAGCCAGCTTCAAGTCCATAGAGGAAGCAAATGGTGCCACCGATGATGAAAGCAAAGCCGGGCCAGTCGAGGCTTCGAAGCCCATCAACAAGAGGTTCCTTCTCGATGTCGACCTTAAGCAAGAAGAACAGTCCGAAGAGTGCAATACCCTCGAAGGGTAAGTTAATGTAGACTGGCAATGTCAGTGTGTGTTTCTAACGAAGTACGTCATGTCAACCTACAACACCATCTCCATGTAACTGCCTGAGAGAAGACACCACCCAGCACGGGTCCAATAGCTCCAGCCACGCCAAACACTATTCCTGTTATGCCATAGTATTTGGCACGATCTTTCAAAGGAAACAAATCTCCGATCAGAATAGTTATGAGCACCATACAGCCGCCACCTTTTACTAGTTAGCAAGTTGAAGTCATTATTTGGTGGAGAGTACATACCTCCAAGGCCCTGAACAGTTCGTCCCCCGATTAGCATGCCACTTGAGCTTGCCAAAGCACAGATGAGACTTCCAGCCATGAAAAGACCAGTGGATGTCATCATGCTAACCTTACGACCGACGATGTCAGACACCTTGGCCCATACAGGCGTCACTGCTGTCGTGGACAGAGTGTACGAGGATCCAATCCAGGCATATTCACGAGCTGATACATGAAGTTCTTTACCGATAGTGGGAAGCGCTGTTGCCAAGATAGTAGTATCCAACGCGCAGAGGAACAGCGTCAAACAAAGCGAAAGAACGACAAGACGACGCTGAAGCGTCTTCATCGGTGGGGGCTCGTACGATGCACCCGTCTCAACAGGCTGGAGGCGTGCGCCCACAGACTCCTTCTCGTTTTGCTGTTCATCTTGAGATGGCTGTGACTGTTGAGGCTCTGACATGATGCGCGTGATGTTACAGCCGAGAAATTGATCGAACAGGAACTCGCGATTTTGTAAACAGGAGATTATTGAACGAACCACCCGTTCGAGGATTAGGTTGCGTTGGTTCGGCTCGCTTTCGGTTCGGGATGTAGATTCCGGGAGAGTTGCATGATCTTCGTGGTAGCGTGCCGATGAGAACGGCAGTTAGGTATCATGCAATTGGATTGTGAGACAAGGAAAGGGAGAAAAAGTGAAATATATATTTTTTTTTAAGATATTTATTGTTAAAAGAGGCTGCGCGTGTGGAACGCTATGAGCTGGGAGAGTGAAGTCTCAATTATCTTAGGGATTACAAGCGCGATGCCACGAAGACTCATGGCAACGAATGCTGCCATGAAGTGGAATAATTTAGTTTCTGACCATGTTACTAAAAGCTTACCCTGGAAATATAAACTGAGATGAATTACTCAAACTTGATAATGCTACTCCAAGGTAGATTTCGGATGGAAGCTTCCAACTTTATTTGGACCGCTGGGCTGCCCTTGCGAACTCAATCGGAGTGCTGAACTTTTAGCGCATGCAGTGGGGGCCCTGTCTCCAGCATATACCGCTCCAGCGGGTACCAACAGATGTTGACACTCACCTGAGGCCGTTCAATGCGCACGGGGGAGAACTCACGAATTAAACAGGACGATAAACCAAGAAAAAGTGATTTCGGGCGACCAATACGATAAGATAATCTTCAGGCACGTCCAAGTCAAATAAAGCCTCAAGTTTGACCAGTATTTTGGCATCTGGCCGTGAGTCCTAGGTCGCGTCTCATCTCATCTCAAATCGACCAACCTCAGGCTCTCAGCGACACACCTAGTTACCCCTCGATTCGGTTCAGTGGTTGATCTTTTCCGAACCGAATCGAACCGAAGTTTAGCGACGACGCCTCCTCAACGACTCAAGAGCTCATCTCCAATGAAAACGAGCACAATTGAACATGACCAAGTTAACCGGGGGCCTCGAACTTCGTGGGGGCCATCTAGTCTCTATTAGGAGACCCCAGAGTCTACCCCGCGAGAAACCATTACTCTGATCTGAAGCCGCGAAGGTCTTCCGCGATTCGGAGATCCCCAGGCATGCGGGGAACACGTTTTTAGTGCACTGTACCCCGGACGCTCGCTGCGATAGCGCCCTGTGTCATGGTTATCTGCGGGGGATACAAATTGTTGACGACACCCTCGGTCACCGTCTCGGAGAGACGCAGACTCTCTGACTGAGCTCACAGCCTCACTCTGTTATTGTCAGTTGGACCAAACCTCGGGGTATCATACCTGAGACTCTGAATCGCGGACCTAAAAGTGACCACGTCGTCAAAGAGCCTCATACCTTCATCTTGACATTATCCTAAACACCCCAAAGTTGTCTAAATCTACCATCCCTAAGGATCGCGGTCCAAAGTTTTCTACCATTGCCTACCCACCCACCTAGCCAAGATGGACACAGCATCACAAGAGCAACCTCTCTCACCAAGACCGCCGCGGTCAAAGCGTGGCCGTTTATCGTTAGCATGCACGCAATGTCGCAAGCGAAAAGTGCGATGCGACGCGACAACGCCCAAGTGCCGCAATTGCGTTCTTCGAGGCGACGAGTGCGAGACCTTTGATCCAAGAAGACCCAATGGCCCAGCTGTGCGAAAATGGCCACACAAGAGCTCACAGAGCACATCTACAATATCACCGATCCAGCGCCGAGCTTCAATTGCGACCGCGAGCCAACAGAGCTCTCCCGCTTCTTCCATCGTGGGGTCGCAACACGCCGGGAATAAAGATAGGACTCCGTCGTGGATTGAGCGCGCATACCAGGAGAGCCAGAGCACGCCCGATAGTGGTACAGATGTGCACACCAACGATAGTCCTGATGTGGTTATGAACACTGATGAGTCGTCTCATCGCATCAAGGTCAGTATTCAGGCTTCGTCTCACAGCTGCATACTAATTGAGCTTGCATGCAGTACATGGGCTCCAGCAGCCTACAATGCCTCACCCGATTCATCGATCTTTTCCTCCAGCGACGCGGTTTCGACCCAATTGGCAGACATTTCCGATGGGGAATGTGCTTCACTGAAGAATTTGCCCTTCCGTTAGTGCCAATCCTCCCAGACCTTCCAAGCATGTCCGTCATGGAGCCTTGCTTGAAGAAATACTTCAGTCGCACGCACCCTCTTGTCCCCGTCCTCGATCATACGGCCTTCATTTCCGACGTTCTGCGATTTTCCGAGATGCAGCAAACATCCCCGACTGGGCTCCAAGGCGCGGTGACAACAGTCGACGCGCCGGCCCTCGTCGCAGTCTACGCTGTGCTGAGCATCGGCATGGATGATCACGAAGGTCAAATATCGCCAACCGCAACTGGCTATCTCACTGGGGCTTATTCCCTAGTGAGCCACCTGCTCAGCTTCCCATATATGAGCTCGGTACAAGCGCTTGTGTTACTCGCAATCGCGATGCGTGCAAGAGGTAATTAGCTGCTCACCTTCTCAGACTCACTTCATCAATCCTCTCACACCCTTGGACAGTCTTCATCGGACTTATTTGATCCCGAGTCCGATTTCACCTAAGATCTTCACATCTTTATTCCTCAATTGCTAACTACCTTACAGGCAAGGATGGCCAATGTTGGCACCTCCTTGGCCAGGCGATACGAATTGGCTACTCAATAGGCTTCCACCGCAAGATCGTCACGCCCAATCCGAACGAAGACTCCGGCACCCAAGTCGACCGACAATTACATTCACGGGTATGGTGGGCTTGCTATGCTTTGGAGAAGTCCATGCAACTGGAGACCGGTCGACCGAGCGCTATTGAGATGACCGATTGCGACCAACCGTTGCCCGACAAAACCAGCGGTCTTGATCCCTGTTTCGTCAGATGGGTGTCGCTCTCTTTGCTAATCGGTAAGATTAGTGAGCACATCTTTCAGCGCAGAGCAGAGACCGCTTTGGAGTTCCTGTCGGGCATCTCAGAGTTGGATCAAGCCCTTGTTGACTGGCTTGACGAGGCGTCGGAAGATGCAAAGGCGACCCAGAACGCTTCCAAAAGCCCAGAAGAGCGTTCATTTGCGGTTTTCCTGTCTCTGCAATTCCATCAAGTGAGATTATTCTATCAAAGCAAAACTGCAATTACTAACGCATCTGGAACAGGCTCAAATTACTCTTCTACGAGCATGTCTCCTCTTCCCCGAAGCCTCATTCAGCAACGAAGTGCAAAGGCACGAGACCAAGATTAGTACAACACGACTACTGCAAAGCCAAACAACCTGCGTGGAAGCTGCAAGGTTTATTATAACGCAGGTCGCAGAGTTTGCAGATTCCCAACCTGATTTCCTACTCTTAACGCCTACGCCCACTTTCCTTGCTGCAACAACCCTCGCGCTTCAGACATTCAAGAAGCCGCACAAGCGCATGGGGCGCAGTGACGGGGAGCTTGTACGCATCGCATCGGACTACATGGCCGACTGTTATCGAAGAGTCGGACAACACAGCGAATTCGTCAAGGGGGTGCTCGAATTGACACAGCGGGTGAACCAAGTTTTGTCGGGCGATAATAGTTCTTCTGTTGATCAAACACAGAGACCTCCACAACAAGACATGCAGGCCACAAATAACGACCAAAGGATGCTGTCACCAACCCAGTTCGGCGATGTCGGGTCCGATTCGTTCGTGTTTGATCCATTAGAGTACTTTCAGGATCCCTTCCAGGCTATGCCTTTGGACCACTTCTGGGCTGTGATGGAAAACGACTTTGCCACAATTGGAGATCAAGGGATGTGCTGAGATGGCGCATGAATGATCAAAAGACCCCCCCGAGTTTATCGTGAACTTACCTAAGCATGTTATTACTTCGGATTAGATACCCTGTGCAGTAATGAATTGACGAGAGCGTCTGCTTTACATACCTGCAACAGAAGATCTAACATAGGTGACTTGACAGAAGGATGGAACGCTTCAAAGCAAAGCAGTAGGTCGCCAGTGGGTGCATGCCTGATATAAGACTCCAAACGATCATCCCCGTCGGTTTCGTTCTCATGTACACCGAGCCGAGCCGCTCGGACTCCATGACATGGGATCATTGTGCAAGCTGATCATACGTGAGATGCTCGGAAATTGTCTATCATCCTTGAAAAGGCTGTCAGTAGGGTTGCAAGGGAAACACTTGGGGAACAATGGTCACTTCTTGTAACAACATATGGTCCCCTTACCAATATTAGGTACACTAGAACCCTAATTTTGTACTGGGATCTAACAGGCTTATGGTTTATCAGTTATCAGGCAGTAACGAAATATCGTATTGGAACATCTTTGTCACATCTCACAGCTCGAGGCTCTTCCTCCTCTTAAGATTCGCAAAGCAAGTGTGAGATTCCTACACTTGGTTCTCAACGGCGGTTAAAATCGCCATAATCGCACAGAGAAGAGATAGAACACTAGAATGACATCCCTCATGCTGTGCATATGGCAAGTAGACTCATGGACCTCGTATCAGCCAGTTCCTCATGTACCAGAAAAGGTCGACGAGATAGAATCGCATGAAAGCATCACGGGCATGCACAGTCAGCGAAGTTATACTGTATCGTTGTTATTCGGCAATCAGGCAATACGAGTGAATGCTGGGTCCTCTAAGTGGCATCATGCCGCGTAATGCGAGCCGCTGGAGCCTCCCGTGGGATTCTTGATCTGCCAACCGTTCACGGGTCTCGATGCGGCAAACAGTGTTCTAGCCCATTTGTGAGGCAAGATCCGTGACAAAGATGGTCAAATGATCAACAGAGGACCGAGATGAGAGCTTCTCTGCACAATTTGCGGACTTGTCCGCTCGGTTGAACTCGGTTGGTTCGGTTCGGGCATTCTATTCACTCGTTGCTGATCCTGCATTACCCCGGATTTTAGTCTACGCACCAACATTTTGACGCTGTGGGGCCGAAGAGCCGCTTCTTCGAGCTGGATATAAAGAGGAATGGGAATTTCGACCTTCAACTTCAATCCAAGCCAACAGGTCACCACCGAAACATCAGGTTCAAACTTCGTCTTAAGCAAGTGTCAGTCTACAAGATGGCCCCTTCAGCAACTACCACCACCACCGCTACTGAGGAGCACCCGACCCTCACCCTCCGCCCCGAGGGGCTTGAGCGTATTGTGATCGATGGCAACAACAGACGATACGGTGATTGGAGAGATGATCTCGTCCGTGATGGATACGCCGTCGTCAAGGGTGCCATCCCCAGGGAGCGAGCGCTGAGCTACGCCAACCGTATGTACGGTCTTATTGAGAGCTTGTAAGTATACCATCGCACCGAAATTAACGAACTGTCTACTGAAAACTCTCAGCGGTCTTGGCTACAACCGAAACGACCCCTCAAGTGTTCACCCGGACAAGCTTCCCGTCATCAACGAGAAGGGTATGCTTCTGAACTACGGTGCCGCCCACGAGGACTTTGTATGGGGAGTTCGATCCGAGCCTGGTGTTGTCGGAGCTTTTGAGAAGGCTCTTGGATCTGAGGATCTCATTGTTTCTTTCGACGCCATCAACTACGGCTTTGCCAACAGAGAGAATCTCCCTGAGAACAAGCCCTGGCCTCATCAAGATCAAGACCCCGATGTGCCCGGATTCCGCTGCCTCCAAGGACTCGTCAACCTTCTTCCTAACGGCCCCAATGACGGCGGTCTTATAGTCGCCAAGGGCGGCCACCTCAAGAGCAAGCAGTTCCACGATGAGATCCGAGGTACTGAAGAGCGCATTCCCGCCTGGACACCCGAATGGTATGGATTCACGGACAAGGGAATGAAGTGGCTCGAGGACCACGGCTGCGAGTGGTACAAAGTCGAGGCTGAGCCTGGTGACCTGATTCTCTGGGATTCCCGCACCCCTCACTATAACATTCCCGTGAAGAGCCAACAGGACCGCTTCGCCATCTACACTTGCTTCATGCCCGTGTCCGAGGCGTCTCAAGAGGACCTCATTCGCAAGAAGGATGCATTTGAACGAAGAGTCGGCACAACAGTGAGTTTGTACCTACCCACCTATTTTGTTTCGAGAACTAACAAGTTCAGCACTGGCCCAACGCTCGCCACCTCGGCTCTAACGAGGCCAAGCGCAACGGCAAGCCTGATCACGTAGTGCGCGACAGACCCCTGCACGAGCCCATTCTGAGCGAGAGGGCTTTCAAGTTGACGGGTATTCCTTATATCAAGGCAAAGGCTAGCTAGAGAGGAAGGACGGTTAGCATATCAGAAGGAGGTTTTAGTCACTGTAGCATAAAGAAGCCAGAATGCATAAGTTACTTTTTAGAGATACAGCGCACGTTCTATCCTGATCATGATTTGTGATGCAGCCTCAATGAAGAATATTTCGTACTACACGAACTCATGACTGTAAACACGTCTCGGTTCGTCATCATACCGCCAGTCACATCAGTGCACACAGACGAGACTCAGATTGAGACGGGTTAAATAAGAGTGTCGACCAAGAATAGATAACTCGACGATAACTCTTGTGGCGATGCTTCTCACGTTCTGAGCCGCTTGGAAGAACTGACTGCCAATCTGGAGAATGCATGCCTGAGTTTCGGGTCAAGCCTGAGGTTGGCTTCAAGCCAGTCTGTCTAAAACTGAAAAAACCGAATTCAGTAACCACGTTCACTCTTCATCTACGGCGACATGCGTCATGTCGATTCAATAGAGGTGCAACTTGTGTCAGTGCTCCGCGTTACCTCGTAAATCATTAGCCTTGTGCAGTGAAGTGAGGGGTTGAGTGTGCAGACTGATCTCGGTTGGTGTTGAAGCAGTCAGTCCCTTCGGTTCGGTTCGGTTCGGACTCGGTTTGCTGCTCCGTTGATCTTCGGGACATGCGATGCTACCGTACCTAGCGTGGTCCCTAACGCGAGACCCTGGGCATCACCGTATAAGATGCAATTGGCAAGATCAAGAGCAATATTACTGACACGTAAAAGCTAAGCGCAATATCTCGAAACCATATCAAATTCATTCATCATGGGAAGCATGCCTGAGCTACATGTTGTGATTGTTGGTGGAGGCATCGCAGGTCTCGCAACTGTAAGTCTGGCGAATCCTTAGGTGCACTAAAACCCTTAGCTAACTAAGCCAGGCTTTTGCTCTAAGACACCCCAACAGACGCATTACTGTGCTTGAGCGCTCTCGTCTACTACGCGAGGTCGGCGCTTTGATCTCGCTGCAGCCCAACGCAAGCAAGATCATCACCAAGTGGAAGCTTGATCCCTTCCTTGAGAGTGCAGAGCCTCAAGCCGATCAAGGCTTCAGAATCTTTGATGCAGATGGCAACTTGGTGAGAGAGCTGCCCTTCCAGAAGGGACAGTTCGGTGCCGAGCGAATGCTTTATCACAGACAAGATTTACAAGCAGCTCTGGGAACTGCAGCAACAAGCAAAGAGGCCTATGGCAATCCCGTGGATATTCGCACAGGTTGCCAAGTCGCGAGCGTGGACTGCGATGAAGGCATTGTGACACTGGACTCGGGTGAGAAGATTCGCGGCGACCTCATCATTGGTGCCGATGGCATTCATAGCGTTGTGAGAACTGCTGTGGTAGGCGAGGAGAGGAATGCTTTACCGACGGGCACATCAGCCTATCGAATGCTAATCCCAACTGAGAATCTGGAGGGGCTCTCTCTACCAAACCAGCTCCTGGATCCCCGGGTGCCCAAGACAACCATGATCATGGGCCACGATCGAAGAGTGATCATGGGACCTGGTAGAAACAGCCAGCTGTATGGTATCGTTGCTTTAGTGCCAGACGAAATGCTTACCGAGGAGAGCTCAGACAGCTGGGTTGCGCCTGGAAGCATTGAGAAGCTGTTAGAAGCCTATTCAGATTTCCCTTCATGGCTCCACGATATTTTCAGAGCAGCTCCAGATATCGGCTTGTGGCAGCTCAGAGATATCGATCCTCTGCCACATTGGGTAAAGGGCCGAACCATCCTGATTGGTGACGCTGCTCATGCCATGCTTCCTACTCAAGGTCAAGGTGCATCACAGAGCATCGAGGATGCAGAGGCTGTCTGCGCATTCTTGGCCAACGTCCAATTGAGGGACGAAGTCAACGCTGCTTTGGAAAGAGTCTTTGCTGCCAGATATGATAGAGCATCACTGATCCAGAAGTTTAGCAGGGAGCAGGCGAAGCCAGCGACTGACGGCGTGAGCAAGAAGGTGAATCTTGATCCTGCTCAGTTTATGAGATATAATTGTGATTATGATGGAGCTGTGGACTGGGAGGAGCGTCAGAAGAAGGGAACCGCAAATCCTTGATAACATGTGTATTTATAAAGAGAATTTGTGATGCCAATGTCTTATTTGTTATGACTTATGATTAAACGCACCGGTGATAACTTGGTCTTACATAAAACATGCATCCATATTCTTACTTATACAGGAGGATCTTCCTTAACTGACACTCAAGGGTACACGCCTTTTTTTTTTTTAGCCGGGAATATGTCGGGAGGATGATGATCCTGAAAAAACACATGGCCATCTTAGAGACCCTATAACGCTCCCCGGGAATCAAGATTGGCTGTCAAGGTACCGATGACCTTCTCTTATCTGATTTGGTACTTTTTCAATACTACCCTGTTGGCATGGTATCTTCTGCATGATGGTGACATATCACATGGTTAGAAAGGTAATGAGAAACCGTTCAGAGTGTCATAATCATATTCATATTAACCAGTAAACCCTCCTTCATTCACCCAAAGCAGTAACTGACGACTAAAACAAGCACTATCGGCGAAACCTCGTAATTATAACCCTTTGTCATAAGTTTACTCGGCCTTGTCCTTGTCCACGCAGTACTTTCCAGTAATCTTTCGGATCTTCTTACCGAAGATGAAGACGAAGATGCCAAGGACTCCAAAAGCACCAGTCAAGCCACCAAAGACACCGAAAGCACCATCGTAACCGTTTTGCTCAATGAAGGGAGTGATTCCGTAGCTGACGCCGAATGACATAATACCACGGACGGCACAGATAATGACCAGGAGGGGGCCAGCTCGTTGAGGATAACTGTCTAGAAGATATGTGATAGCGACAATGTTGGCTCCGACAAACGTGAAGTAGTAACTATGAATAGTTAGAAATTGGAAGCTTTCTTTTCTAAGAAGGAGGAGACACTTACGCAGCAACTGCCCAGACATAGGTGAACCAGTGGTACTTCTCGGGATAGGTAGCACCAAGTCCGTACAACACAGCAGTAAAGACACCAACGACAATGGGGAAAGCAAGAGGAATCAGGCGGATTTCAGGCTCGTGCATACCATTACGTCGGTTCGCGAACCACTTGATGAGCTTGTCTGAGCCGAAACCGAAGCAAGGAAGTGCGACGAGCGAGGTGACGATTTGACCAGCGTTGACATAGCTAGCAGATGATTGGGGCCAGTTGTAAGGAGGGCTGGTGACAATAGAGCCATAAGTCGTTCCGATAGCAATATTAACACCAAGAGTAAGACCGTTAAGGCAAAGGGCCCAGAGGACGTTGGGGAAAAGCATGAGGCTAAAGGTTTGCTAGTCCGTGTTAGAGGAGTCTAGATCACGAGTGCCGAACAACTTACGGTGAAAATCTCAACGACCTTATTCCATTCAGGCTTGCCAACCCAGAGTCTCATATCGGATCGGAATGTGCGAGGGGCAAAGTTGACATAGTCGAGTTCAGGGCGCTCGGTGCAGACCTCAACAACGTTCTCATCATCAGAGCTGCTGCCAGCTTGGTAGGCAGACTTGGGACGGTAGTACTTGGTCTCGGGGACGAAGAAGAAGGCGAGGACGAGGGAGACACCGGAGAGGACAGCACCGAGACCATACCACCATTCGGGTGTGATGGCTTCGGCGATGGGGCCGGCAAAGATGACGAAGATAGCGGTCAGGATGGTCTGAATAGTCTGCTGGATCATCATGCAGGTACTTCTCTCGTGAAGGAAGAAGATTTCCTATCCAGCCATTAGTCATTGTTAAGTTTGTGAACGTAAGAGGTATTACCTGTGTGATCATGGGAACAAGAGCCTCACTCTGACCAGCTGAGAGTCCAAGGATGATACGTCCAGCAAGATGCCACTCATAATTGGTAGCTCCTGCACAGAGGCCAGCACTGAGGATCATGATGATTGTAGCGGCGAGGAGAACGATTCGTCGACCGACCGCGATACCGAGAGGCATGCCGATGAGGTTACCGATACCCATGAAGAGGGTAGGATAAGTCATGAGGTGAGTGATATCGGCGTAGCCCTTGCCAGCGGCAGCATAACCAGGAATGTAGAAGCCTAGGAGACCACCAAATCCTGATACCAATGCCAGGCCGATTGTTGAGACTTGCGGTATGTGAGTTTGCGTTTTTAGGAGATGATCGAGAATTGTACGTACACAGGGAGATGACAATGAGAACGAGAGCCTTTTGCCACATCTTCATGTTCAAAGGATCTGACCTGTCAGCAATTGGCTCCATACTCCAAGAGGAGCATTCTTACCTTGAGGATCTGCAGTTGGCGTTGGGATGTAGATGGTCTTTCCTTCTATCAGTTTAACGGTTCCGCTGATCTCAATCTTCGACTTTGTGACCTGAATCACGTCGAGAGAATCTTTCGAGACGCTCTCGACATGATTGACATCGGACTTAGTATCCATGATGCTGGCCTTGGTAGTAGTAGTTCTCTGTTGTTGCGATGCAGAAGATGCTGGTGAAGAACAATCCAACGAGGCTGCACCGCGAGGCTTTATAGAAAAATGGACGAGGCCAAGAGATAACAAAACAAGACACGAGGTGAAGTCCTTGCGCGCAATCTCATGGTCTTGGCTAGTGCTACTCCCCACGAACCTTGTTTCCCCGCATGGGACCACATCCCGATATCTCGGTACAATTAGTGCGGTTTGTGATGATTTAGGCTAGAGGCATCACGAACCGAGCTGCTACCCCGGATCATACCCCGGATTATGGTGTTGCTACCGAACCGGATCCAGACTCTTGAGAGCCCCCCCATGCCAAGTTCTGGGCAGACTTGGCCTATCATGAAGTATTGATTGGAAATTGTCATGAAGAAGTTGTTATTCGGAGTTATGTGTAATTAGAACTCAAGCCGACAACCTGCCAATTCTTGATCAAAATTTCTCCAAAATTGCAAAGATGAACCGAAGGCTCAACAAGAAAGATTCCCAACTCATTGGCCTAAATGTTGGGCAGAATCGATCTCATGAGAGACAAACTCATAATTTCTTAGATTAAATTTGGTGCCGGCACGATAAAGGGCAGCTCTTTGTATACAGAAAGAATTGTATTGCGAAAAGTCTTAGTTACTGTAACAAGATGATCTAGGCTACTATTCTGTCCCCACGAATCATTCCCAATATTTTCCATCATTCATCATAAGACTTAACACCTGCCAGTCGCAGTATCTGATCCGTTCGTTCGGGCTTCTCAAAGGGTTCTGTACGGTACTTGGGGCAGATCTCCCCATTCCTCATAGGCTTCTCCTGAGCGATGCGGATGTTGCTAGAAACGGGTTAACGACGAACGACGAAAACACCAATCAATTACTAACCAATGAGGCCAATGTGTAGTGCCCATATAGTTGTTGAAGCAGAAGGCTTTGGCTTTTAGAGCTTCCTCAGTTGCGAATTGTCGTGGTGTCACTTTGAGGTTGGAGTCAGTCAAGCTTCGGGCCAACTTGGAACACGCAACTTACTGCAGACGTACTGCACATGTCGGATTTGATCACCCTCAGGGAATCGTGCATAATGCATAGTACGAGAGTCCCAGAGAACAAAGTCACCAGGCTCCATGTCCACCTTGTACATGGTGCAGCCTCGCTCCTCAAACCACTTGACGTCCTTCTCGCTGAAGAGGAACAAGTCCATGTACTTGATTTCAGGAGGAGGAGCATCCTCGTGATCAGCAGAGTCGCGCTTTTGAGCGAAGAACTCATTGAAGAGCTTGGACGAGCCCTTCATGAGCACGAGACCACCATCCTTAGGGCCGTTGGGGGCAAAGTTCAGCAGACCCTGGACGGCTTGCATGCTTTGGGTTCGGGTTAGTCTGAAGTTGGGGTAACTCGGAAGGATTACTTACCCCTTGCGCTCGGGGTTTTGATCACAGTGAGGCCAAGGGCTCCAAGTGATATCGGTTCGGTTGGGCAGGGAAACGTTGAGACCATCAAAAGAGCACAGGAGCTCCTTGGTTCCCCAGAGCTTCTCAAAGATCTCAACAACCTTGGGCTCGGTGCGTGCTTCCCAAGCCATCTTCTCGTGGGTAGCACCGTATCCGTAATACATGCCTCCTTTGAAGGAGACAGGAAGATGATCCGCGTTCCAAGTGCTGGGGTCCTTCTCATCGAAGCCAAGCTCAAACTTCTTGAGCCACTCAATCTGCTTGTCGCAGTAGTACTGGGCTTTCTCTTTGCTGATGACGTTCTTGATCAGAACACAGCCTGTCTTGTGGAACTCATCTCTCCAGTCGCCGTAGACAACATTGGGGTCGAACTCGACGAGATCCTTGGTCTCGAAGCGAGCAGCGACGGTTCGCTCCATCTCCATTGTAGTAGTGGTAGACATGATAAATTGTGATGAGGATGATATAATGAATTGAGGATGGAAGTGTGATGTTTGATGATGAAGCGCTAAGAATGAATTGAGGCTGAAGGTTCCTTAGTTATATCTCTGACCCGGGGACTCAGAACGCGGAGATCTGGGGTAATGAGGGCTTTCTCGGTTCGGAATCATCTTTTGCTGAGAGACGAAGCGAAAGGCTAATTATGTTTCACTACTTTTCGGTCCGGCTTGTTTCTTTCGGTTCGGATTTGGAGACTTCTCCTCATAGCAGTCTCGACCTCGGATATTAAGTCAGATGACCGTTGCTAAAGCCATTTGAAATGGAAAACAGTTCGCCTAGCGCGGGGTCTCCAGGGCACAGACAGGTCAGCAACCAATAATAAGACGGGGAATGAGGATGATGATATCCGCCTCGGGTTACATGATCAGCCGCATTGCATCTCCGCGATCTTCCCCTCAATCTCCCCGTGGGGTCTTTTAGTCCGACCCGAACCATGCGGATCCAGAAAATTAGTTAGTTTGGCTCTCAACTCCGCAGTGAATCTTGAGATAATTATTGAAGGTGAAGAGAGCTTAAAGATACGCTTCAATCTCTTGTCAAGAGTAGCCAGTCAAATACCTTGTCAATTCTAATCATTGTTTTCACCTAGAACTTGTTCGAAGAAATCAGTGCACTGACTTTTTCTATTGCCTTTCTCAAACATACACTTCACCTCAATTCTCCGCTTCCCTATCATTAACATGCCGCCTCCCGTTCAAGTTGCCTACAAGCCTCTCAACAAGCCAGAGGTTGGCGACAATGGCTATGTTGAACCCACTCCAGGCAAGTCTGAAGTGCTGAAGAAGGGCTCCAGACCCTTTGACGCAAGACCTCTTGACTCTGATGTCCGCATTGATCACGATGTTGAAATCGTTGTCCGTGACGGCTGCCGCCTCTATGTCGATATCTATCGCCCGACGGGTTCCGAAAAGGTGCCTGTCATTATTTCCTGGTCTCCCTATGGCAAGAAATACTCGGCCATTGATATGATCTTCAATGTTTGCACCTGGGCCTGCTGTTTGACAAAAGACGACGTCAGTGGGCTGGAGAAGTTTGAAGGTCTTGACCCTGCTTGGTGGGTGAACCAAGGCTACGCAATTGCACATGTTGATGCCCGCGGAGCTGGAAACAGTGACGGCGATGCATGCTGCATGGGTGCACAAGAAGCAGAGGATGCTCACGATGTAATTGAGGGTCTCGCCAAGCTTCCTTGGTGTAACGGCAGCGTCGGCATGGCTGGCAACTCATACCTAGCCATCATGCAATGGCAAGCTGCTGCGCAAAACCCCCCTTCGTTAAAAGCTATTGCGCCTTGGGAGGGATCTGGAGATATCTTCCGTGAGCAGTTCTGCCGAGGTGGCTGGTTCACTATGAGCAACTTCGATCTTATCACAACTCTTGTTATCAAAGGCCAGCACGGTGTTGAGGACTTTGCGGAGATGTATAGAAGAAGCCCTCAGGCTAATGCCTACTGGAACGATAAGCGTGTGGATTTCTCCAAGATCAACATTCCTGTTTTTATCACAGGTTCCGACCTCAGTCAGATTCACACCATGGGTGCTGTGCGTGGATGGATGGAGCTTGGAAGTGACAAGAAATGGATCAAGTGGTGTGGACACCAGGAGTGGTTCGAGCTCTACTCCGTGAAGGAAAGCTATCCTGAGCTCAAGGTCAGTTTCTTTTGCTCTACTATTCACATCGTCTGCTGACACTTCCACAGAAATACTTCGATAAGTACCTCAAGGGTGTTGATAACGACTGGGAGGAGACACCCCGAGTTCGCTGGACGACTCTCCAGTTTGACGAAGGAAAGGTCAAGAGCAACATTGAGCTCCCCGACTTCCCTGTCCCCGATACCGACTATCGCTCGTTCTACCTCGGAGACAATGATACACTTCTAGATAGCGCACCATCTTCAGGTATCAAGACCTACAACTCTGAAGATCGCTGGTCCATCGCCAAGTTCCGACACACTTTCGACAAGCACACAAGAATAATTGGAATGCCCAAAGCGGAGCTGTACATGAGCTGCGATGATTTAGACGACATGGTTGTCTTTGTACAAGTTCGCAAGCTCGACAAGAACGGCAAGGAGTTGAGCCACTTGCAGTTCCCTATTGAGAAGACTCCCGTGAAGTCGGTTGACGCAATGGACGAGAAGGATCGTTCGAGTCTGACATTACACAATGGCGCGATGGGTATTTTACGAGCTTCGCAACGAAAGATTGATGAGAAGCGATCGATACATCCTCAGTTCCCCTTCCACCCGCACGATGAGGTGCAGAAGATTCCCAAGGGCGAAGTGGTCAAGCTCGACATTGGTATCTGGTGTATGGGAGTGGACTACGAGGAGGGCCAGACCCTTCAGGTCGATATCCTGGGACAATACCCTGGATTCACTGAAGTTGCTGCCTTCTCCAAGCCAAGGCCAGATAGTGAGAAAAACAAGGGACAGCACAAGATTCATTATGGCGGTGATTATCCTAGCAAGGTCATCATTCCAATTGTAAATGTTTAAAGATAGGAAGATTACGAGATAGATTCTAATCATAGAGCATTGGTCTTACTGCAAATATTATCATAAGCCCCAGGAGTGTTTGTAACGCTTTGAATTTTGTGCTACATAAATCTAATTCAAAGAGCCAAGAACTTCTATGACAAAATATTGTTTACGATCGTGGGTAACAAATATCTAATGGCCATAAACAAAGCCTCCCTATCTAAATGGAGGGGAGAGATGTCGCTAGACAGCAAATGGATCTGATTTGGGATCGGTGTTTCGGACATACTCAGAACCATCTGCAGTATCATCTGCGATTTCCTGCCCATACTGTTCTGCAATGAAAGCATAGGTCATATCAATACCTGCTGAGATTCCAGATGAAGTCCAAACATTGCCATCAACAACCCATCTTGCCTTTCTCACCCACTTGACGTTAGGCCCTTGCGACTCAACCTATCATTGATTAGTAAGAACGCATCTCAGGATCAGTGCAGCATACCCAGTCAAAAGATCTCTTATTCGAAGTTGCTTCCTTTCCATCAAGTAGTCCCGTCTGGGCCACGATGGCACTGCCAGTGCAGACAGTCAGAAGAAACCTCAGTTTGGGGTATCTCTCCTTGACAAATTCCCGGACTCTTTTCACATTTTCTGGGTTTCGCGAGCCTCTTCCCCCAGGTACGAGCAGGACTTCAATATCTTCCGGTGCATTATCGTAAGTATGAGTTGGTACAACACTTTGTCCGATACGGCCAGGCGAGTCATCTTCTAGAGTAGACACAGGATCAAGATCCGTATGTAGGAGTGAGAGTTCGAGAGGTTGACGCTTGGACGTGAAGTTTAGGACGTCCAAAGGCCCAAACACATCCAGGGCTTGGAACCCAGGAAACAATGCGACAGCATACTTGGTAGGGGGAGACATGCTTCGGAATCAATTCAAATAACAATCAGAGCACGGTTGGCTTACTGTAAGAGTCGGAATTATGGCGACAGTGAGGGGTAAGCAACTTGTCGTGAGCGATTTGTCAGCATCGAGAATGAGTCAATTAAAATCCGATGCCAGGCGGATATCTGACTGTCTTGCCAGATTGGTATGATATGCATTATATCTTGATTTCTATAGGAACAAGTTCCATTCGGTGACATACAGCCTTAGACGACCCGACCCTTGGTCTGCTTAATGTTGATGATGTTAATGTTCTTCCACATGACTACCCCAAGAATTCCAAGCGACCAGACGGCAGTGCTAGCAATGAACAGGTATTTTTGTGCGTCACCATAGGCATGCTGGATTGCCAGCCGAGTCGGCGACCCAACGGGGTACGATAGTTGGGTTACAAGGTCCATCGCAATCATGGGTAGATTAGGAAGATCCTCCTCGGGGAGATACTCCGCAAGTTTCTTGGGGAGAATATCTTGCCAGATAGCAGAGGACACAGTCAACCCAACGGCCGATCCAATGCTGGCACACATTGAAACCAGGGCGATAGACACGGCAAAATACTGCTGCTCTTGGACAGCGGCAAGAATGGCGATCTCGGCAGTTATCATGATGGCACCACTTCCAAAGGCGATAAATATTTGAGACATCGCGATGTAGCCAATGCTTTGATCAGGTTGACGGAAATAGATCATCAGGCCAGATCCGAGAATGGATAGAGGAAGCGCCACGTAGAGTGTGACAGCTTTATAGTTCCCAGTGTAAGACATCACCACGCCCACGAAGATGGCAAAAATGAAGCCGCCAACCGTGTATGTTGATACAACGTAGCTAGCGTGTGTGACGCTGAGGTTGTTGACGACCTGGAGGATGGAGCTGAAGTACATGCCCCAGCACATGTAGCTGAAGAAGAGGGTGAAGGAGAGGAGACAAGCACCAGCCACTGTACGATCCTGAAGAAATCTCCAAGGAATAAAAGAAACCTTGGCGAAGAACCTTTCCCAAATGCCGAAGAAGATTAGAAGTAGGATCCCGAAAACAAAGAAACAAATGATCATGGTAGAGCCAAATCCTTTAGCTTGCAAGGCGTAGAGGTTGAAAGGCAGGAGGAAAAGGGCAACTCCAGCTGAGAGGCTAAGAAGACCAACAACGTCAAACTCGCGAATGTAGTAGGAAAAGCCCTGTGATTCTCGCTTCGGGATGATGCCTTGCTTCTTGGCTCTCAGGTAATGATGCATGAAGAGCCCAAACAAGGGAATGGTCACACCTGGAACTAGGATACTCTCCATGCCAAAGGCCCATCTCCAACCAGCCCCGTTCAAGAATGCCGTAGAGATTGGGCCACCCAGCCATGCTGTAATGATGCTTGGAGAGCCGCAAAGAGATTGGATTAGACCTCGATGTCGAAGAGACGTAGTATCAGCGATAAAGACACTAAGACTGTAGCCAACTCCATTGATACCGACGGTGTAAAAGACTTGAGACGCAGCATAAGCTTCAACATTGTTGCAGGCAGCCGACATGATGAGTCCAAGAGTTGCAAGAGTAGCGCAGAACAAGAAGCCCTGAGGTCGACCGAAGATGTCGAGAGTCTTTGCGATACTCAGATTGGTGACACCTCCAATGACAGAGCTCATAACGCTGGTAGTTGGCGTGAGAGAGTGCATTGCGAAGGCGGATGTGACATATGGGATCAATGCGCTGCTGATACCGGAGACGAGACCTTGGACGAAGTAGACGAGCCAGATCAGAACAAAAGCGACCATCAGCGCGGTTCTGGACCACGAGAGTGTAACAGCCTCGATGTTTTGTACGCCATGCTGGAAGTTGACGTCTATCGCATCGTTGACAGGACTCTCTATGTCTCTATCAGGGCCATCGTGGGGATTGTCGTGGACTTGGTGCAGCACTTTCGTATCGCAATCGACCGTGGAGGACATGATGCGAGACCAACAGTAGGCAGGGATGCCAAGGCTACTCGAAGATGACTGTAGAGAATAAGATTGAATAAAGACAGACCGGACGGGTTCGGTGGATGAATGGAGAGAGAAAGGCAGTTGTTATGGGGAGAAAAGATTGGAGGTAGGAGTGTAAAAACGCGACTTCACATTTAAAGGACTGATGTTGTTGTTGCCACAACAAAGATACTACATAAAACGCGAATTCAAAAAAAATACCTTCTCATTCGCAAACTGTCTCAAGAGACCTGATTGACAAAATAACCCTTGCGGCTGGTGCTGAGTTACTGGCATCAACATCATGCTGATGCCCACCAATCAAGATTTAGCTCAAACTCTCTCAAATCACCAACACAGCGACAATTTCGTTCCAGCCACCTGCTATCATATCCACATACCCCTTGTAGCTTTGTGTTATCGTACCGCCAAGCCTTGAAAGCTAATTGACTGGATCATCGTCGCATGCGGTGACATGAAGCTTGCATGTGCAGGACTAGCGCTTGGGTCTGCTCGGGTATGAGCAAGTTGTTGGTGGCGCTGTCTTGAGGACCCCCTGTATTGAAGCAGAGCTAATTTGAGCTGCCTTACAGGGCTGTATTATCCTTGTGAATCTATAGCTGGAGAGCTTTCAACTGCGAGCGTGCAGAATATGTCTTCCTAAGTTTAGTCGAAAGGGCTGTCTAAGCTTATCATAAATCATCCTAAATTTGTCTAAGCATTTCCATCTTTTAGGATGATGATAGAAGCTCGACTTGTCGCTCAGTTTTGAGATTAGTTGGAAGAAGTGCAAGGCAAGTCTCATTTCTCTATCATAAATCCCTGACTACCTATGTAGATTACTCCGTATACGCGAGCTTGTCCAGCCTAGAGCTCAAACTCGCTTATGATCCAACAAGACTGTATACTTAGTGAACTCCTCATCAGTCATGAGCATGTTTAATTCCTCCGGCAAGGTTCCGAGCACGAGCTCCACGCCACCATCCTTTCTCATCGGAGAGATGACCAAGAACCGGAATCTTCTATGGCCACGTTCAATCTGAGGCCGCATTGCTTCCGAGCTACCCCCTTCAAAGAATGAGTCACCAAATGAGACGTCGCTTGTCTGAAACAGCATCATGTTGGATATCATGGCGTTCATGTGCTCGAGACCCATGTTTGCTGTTGCGGGCTTGCTATAGTCTGTCATAGAACGCAGTAGAGTAAGTGTATCATGGACGAGTGACGGTGTGATTCGTGCAGCTGCTTCTCGGATCACGCGCGCAATCTGTGCGATGCTAGTCTCGGGAGAGCAGAGCGTCTCGATAGGTATGACTGGGCGGTTCATAACGAGCAAACTGCCCATGTAGGTTGACGGCAACAGTGATGAGAAGTAAGGCCGACCATCAATTGGCATTTCAAGAATGGACAGCTCGTCAGGCTGGAATGTCTGGTTTCTGATCTCCTTGGCCACTCTGTATCTAGATCTGATTGATGCACGCCAGAAAAAGGCTTGCACAACATCAATCACTGATACAGAGACATTTTTGGCTCCAGCGTCCGCGAGGGCTTCTTGCTTGAGTTTATGGATACTCTCCCCCGAAAGAAGGAATACTGTAGTGTTAAGCGATCGCTCGCTTGGAGCAGCGGGCCATACTGAGCTTCCGGGGAATACAGGAGCGGGAGGAAGAGTATTCTGCGTAGCTCGAAGCTTTTCAGCAGCCATGATCTCGTTGTGAGAAGCTGTCCCATTGCACAGGTCGACGCCAATCTCGGGCGTGAAAGGAAGAAAGCCCCAAGTGCCAGGATCAACCTCATGAACCGGCTTCACATATCCTTCCTGCTCCCAAATAATCTCAGGAAGATCATGATTGAAGCTTTCGGGGTCAAACCAGTCACATGTCGCCGTCTCATCGCCGTCAAGATACCGACAGCACTCGGCCCATACTCTAATTGCCACCATGACGCCAACAGCATCAAGACAAGTATGAATGAAGTTGGTGGCCAGAATGCATCCCCCTTCAACGAAATTGGCTTGCGCGACAAGTATATCCGCTGGCATTGGAGGGAAAGGTGGGCAATCCAGGACAAGGTCATCACTGAACAAAGATGGCGAAAAGCCCGCTTGACGCATCTCCTGAAATGACGGAAGGGCCTGAGAAAGGTCTTTATACACCAGCTGCCTGGGCTTGGAAGAGGCTGGTAGTGAGAAAGGAGGGATTGTAATACGGTATTCGCCTTTCTTATACCCAAACTCGTGCTCTGAGGCTAGCATCATCTTCCCATCAAGCTCAGGAATGATCTCAAAAGCGCGAACAAGTCCAGCTTGTAGCTTGGCAAAGGCTTCTTCGAAGCTAACGCCTGGCCGAAGAGCGAAGTAGAAGTTGAGACCCATGTAGTGATTGGGATTAACAGCATCGAACGGGTTCATTTTGGATCCCAGACGGCGCTTGCGATCAGCTATGATACTTTTCATCTTTTCAGACTCCATGTCTGAAAATGGTGTTTCCACCGTTGTATTTGTCTCTATATCGCTCACTGAATCTGCTGCTGTCTTCCTGGTCTTATCCTCCTCTAATATCTTGAGAAGTTGGACGGAAAACTCCCCAATGGTTGGGTGGGCATATAGATGCCTGGGAGCGAGCCTTTCCTCAAGCCCTGTAACGGCACGAATGATTCTGATTACTCGAAAGACGAGAAGAGAGTCCAAGCCAAGGTCAAAAACGTCGTCTCCAACCGGGAAGTCGTCAACTTCTGGCAAAACAGACCGCATAACATGAGAAACTGAGTCTCTCACGGTGTCAATCGATGTAGTGTCGATCGAAAACGCATCAAAATCTTCATCCTCGGCTTCTTCGTCTCGGGAGATGTAGAAACGCTCGACAAAGTCTGCATACAGATCTAGAGTGGCTCGGCGTTTGATGGTCTGTTTGTCTGTGCGGATGAACGGCCTATCTGCCTCCGAAAAGGCTATATACTCTCTTTGGAGTCGAGTCTTCTGGAAAGTGGAGTTGTTTGCCCTCTCGATGATCGCCCAGATGCTATCAAACAACTCGTTGTTCTTCTCACTGTGGTCCTTGAGCTCAATCAGAAGACCTGCTTGGGGCTTCCCGGTCCCGATCATAAGGCAGCCTTCGACTGCAGGATGCGTCGTGACCAGAGCCTCTGTATCCAAGGGAGAGATCTTGTAACCGTTGGAAAGAACAACGACATCGTCACTTCTGCCGCTAAAAGCCCAGAGGTTGGGCTTCGTTGGGTGTCTAATGTAAAGATCCTTCAAATTGACCGAGTCCTGGTCAGGGAAGGTATAGAATATGCCCTGGAAAAGGGCCCAGTGCTCGTTGCGGTGTACCCAGTGTTCGTATACACCCGGCTGCACCTCTTTGAACTCGAATCCTGAGTAGGGATGAAAAGCAAACCAATGCCAATCTTCTCTCGGAACCCAAAGATTGCCGATGAAGAGACCTTCTGTTGTGCCTGTGAGATTAAGTACCCTGACTACTTCATTGACCTTGGAGACAATGACAGGGCTGACAGGACCTGAAGATGAGGGTCAGTGAATCACGCCCACGGCAATTTGAGATGGATTAGAACTACTGACCGCCGGAGGCACAAATGAACTTGGATGACTCGAATTTGGCCAACACTGCTGGGTTCTCGCCTAGTTCGTCCACAAGTGAAGGCACCATACTCCAGATGTCGACATGATCGGTGAGTGACTCGATCAGTCCAAGATTTGGTAAGACGCCCGAGGGCCCAAGAATACAATGAAGATTAAACAAGGAAGGCATAAGTATATCCATAATTACACCGGCGCCCTATCTCCGTCATTAGCTGGGGCAGGTTGTTTGCGGGTACACTTACATGGCTCATAGGAAAGGAGGAGTAGATCCTATCACCTTCTTTCCAATTGTCCGTCCAAGGAGCCAATCCACCATCACCTTTAATGGGAGGGAGCAGTCTCACAGCATCCATGGTACCGATCAAGCCGTGCGTCCATGGAATCGGTTTTGGCACGCCAGTAGTTCCCGAAGTGTGCAAAATGCAAAACGGCTCGTTGATGGCGCTCTCAAAAGCCTTGTCAAACAAGAATGGCTCCGTTGACTCGAATTCCAGAAGCTCATCTGCACTTGGGAGTTCGAGAACTCTCATGTACTTCTCCTGTAAAATCCCTTCCACAAGGGGGAGCATTGCTTGCTCTCGGGGCTTCACCCAAATACTACAATCTGACGCATTGAGAACAGCTAAAGCACCGGTGATGTTGTTCTTAGGCGAAAGAAAGAGGGCCTGATTGAATTCAGTTAACATCGTTTGGACGATAATGGGTTCTGTGACAACTTACAGCACAGCCAGTCTTGACAGCACCATAGGTCAACAGCACATGCCGAATGTCATCTGAATTCGTATGAGATCTATGTATATGATTCATGAAGTTCGAGTGTCTACTTACGAGGTCCGATGTAACCCAAAGCTTGGATCTTCTGTGGCTTCCGTGGTATAGCATGCTCCAGTGCTGGATCGCCGTTGGGAGCTCCAGTCATTCCATTGAGATGCTTATGGAGCCACCATGCTGTTTTATCAACGGCCCGTGCAAGGGCTTGTGCAGTGATATGCTTAAAACCTGGGACACCATCAGAAAGGCTGGCAATGGAGTAGACAACGCGCTCTGGATCCGCCACCGCAAGGCGATCAAGAATCTGGGGAATAAGTCTCCTCCCATATAAGGAATCAGTGTCAACCATTCTGAGCAATAGAGGAGAACCTTTCAAAATCAGTGAATGATATACAGAGACCTTACGGTGAGTTTGACAGTGTCCACCTTATCTCAGTGTTGAGTTGACGAAGTGACAGGCAGAGAACATGTGAGACCTCGATCGTAGGCGACAGAAATCTTAGTGTGGCTTTAGACGAGTTTATCACAAGAAATTCAAAACTTTGGCAATTATTTTTGGATCCTTAAGAGACTCTGAGGGTCCGCATTATCTTCAGATGAATTTTAATCAGCATAGAGGTCAGGGAGTTTGAGTCCCATCCAGTTAAACATGTGGTATGATGAGAAACGAACTCATTCTCGCTCACAAGAAACTTTCTTTTTTCGGTTAACGCCACCAACCAGAAGCTTACATGCTTGTGTCAAGTTTCACAAAATAAATAATTGACGAGGCGCCATTTGAGCACATTGTTTAGTGTCTTGATGCATGTAACTTGCTCAGTCCCCCTGTCCACGCTTGATCACCCCGGATCGTGAGCATATAATCAGCCTCAAGTGGATACTTGGTGCGCAGTTTCTCACAGCCACGCTGAAACCCCCTGCCTGCTATACGAGTCCCTGCTCATCGAATCACACACTCGAGTTAGTTGAAGATACTGCAGCTTGTCACTTCAGTACCTGCCCTGACAACAGAACATCGCCAGATCGGTCGAATCCTCTGGCTGATTTAGTCATCAAGATTTTCATCTGGTGCTGAGACTTGACCCTGCACATGTTTGGCTTCATATTTAATACCCCTGGAACTTGTAGTTGGGCTCAAACTTTAACCGCTTTGCATATTTCCACCACGAATCCAACATATCAACCAAAAGTGGTTCATCTTGAAACCCAACACGGATGCCGTGCTACCTCGACGCATCTTAGTCTCAAGACATACTCCATCTCCATGCAGATCATACCGCCGTATCCTACCCTCGCGAACCAACACGGCATGACTGTGACTTCCAAATTTGTCTCGGATGCTTCCGTCCAGGAACAGCCCAACATTACCAAATCAGGAGAAGTGTCGACGGTAAGGTCTGTTACAGAGCAGCATGATGCAGATCCGTCTGTGCACGCAGTCTCCTCCAAGATCTTGGATATCATCTTCGAATATGCCTTGAACAAATTCAGCGACAGCAAAGAAAGGCTCGAGGCTGGTAGACCCAAGTTTTTGTCCATTGTGGGCAAGTTCGTGGCTACTGGTACAAGAGTTGATATGTGCCTACCAGCATTTCCTTTCAAATCAGCGAATAAAGCCTACAAGGTGTTTGGCATACTGCCCGACAAAGCGGAAGAGATTGCTTTAGATCGGCTCAATACTATGTGCATCCGCATTGGCGAGATCTACCAGCCTGGCGCTCAATGCACTATCATCTCAGATGGCGTTGTCTACAACGACCTGTTGAGTATTCCCGATCGTGACACCTGGGCCTACGGGCAGGCACTTCGGCAGTTAGCTTCTGATAAAGGCTTCCATCAAATATCCTTTTCCAGGATCCGAGACTTGGTCGACCTTCCTCTACCAGCTGAGATGCATGAGATTGCCTATGTCGCCAATGCAACGAACTTTCGTCGAGCCCTTCTCAACCGCTTCGGTAAAGACGATATCGACATTGACAAAGAGATTGAGAAGGACCCTGACACCAAGATGACGTACCTTGGATATCGGCGGTTCCTTGAATCCGACCTAAAGCATATCTTTCCGGTTGGCAATGGACGAACCGCAAACGCGTATCGCAGAGACGTGAGGTATCTCGCGAAGCAAATGTTGATCCGAGGTTATGTAAGGAGCATGGAATACCTCTCTCCAACCAGCTCTGACCATCGAATAGGCCTTCGCCGCAGCTGTCAAGCACGGCTTCCCTAACCACCTGCGACTGTCTATTCACCAGTCTACTGGTGAGCACAAGATATCTATGAGCTTGCTCAACACCAAGACGGGCTTCACTACACCATGGCATTGCTGTGTTGCCCTGGTAGCAACCGGGGAATGGACCAGTGCTCCCAAGGGAGAGTACCTGAAAGACCCAAACATGAAGATTATCCACGAGAATGATCGACCTAGCTACTTCCAAGAGATTGTTAGCAGTAACGAACCTTACCAAAAGGCTGAAACAGATACCAGAGAGGTGTACAGCACCGAGAGTCAGAGTCAGACTAATGCATCGCATGCTGAGCTTCAAGATCCAGTCACCTCGTCCCTGACAGACTCAGAAAGAGAAAGGGTAGCTGCGCTTGCAAGATTCATGACGTCGACCGACTTCGAGCAAAGTGACCAAATGGCGAAGTCAGGTCATGCTTGTATGGGCAGGGTCCCAGACAGTGGCTCAAACGACCGCAACGGAGTGGCATGGCTCAAGGAGGTAATATATGCCGCGCCTAGAGACGCTGAGAGGTATAACAAGAAGGTCCCTGGTGTCACTTGTCAAGACATACCAGCAAACGGTGAATAGTAGCTCTCAAATACCTAAGGGCTTTTAGTTCACAGGCTTAGTCTGGGGTTTTAAGGTAAAAGGGTTCTTTGAGATAGAATATCATGGCCGTATCAGTAGTAATATGTATATTTGCCTTAGCTCCTTGATAATATCCCCCCAGAGCTCAGCATTCGGCTGATGAGAGCTCCATTCTAGAAGAGTTCTATTGCAAATACTGCTCATAAAATGACGAGATTTATGCCCCAGTCTTATTGCATTCACCAAGGATTTAACCGCACCAGGAAATGATCTTTCATGGCTACCAACAGCTTCAATTCTTCTATGTAACTATACTACTCATCTGCAACACTCTTCATGACTCTCTGAAGCCAGTTGGCTTTCGTAATGTTAGCAATGTGAATAAGTGGCACCTTAGGATCGTCCATCATATCAAACCCATGCCAAGCTCCGGGCCAGATATGAAGTTCGCATGTTGATCCGCCTCGCCACATTTTGGTTGCATAAGCAACGGCGACATCTCGGAAGACTTCACATTCCCCAGCATCGACGTATGCGGCAGGTAAGTTCGAAAGATCAGTCTCTCTTGCAGGCGCTTGATAGGGCGTAACATGTTCTGATCCTCGGGCATCACCCAGGATAAGATCCCAAATGGCACGAAGCCATGCTGTACTGGCAGGGTTACCGTACTCAAATTGCTGGTCAGCCAGGCTCTCGCATCGGTCATCCAAGAGAGGCGAGTAGAGCATTTGAGCTTTGATAGGGATAGCTGGGCGCTCCCTATCACGAGCCATGAGGCACGTAGCAGCTGCAAGGGCGCCTCCTCCAGACACTCCAAACACGACAATGGTAGCTGGGTCAATTCCAAGACTTGAAGCGTTCTCAGAAACCCAAACAAGCCCCATGTAACAGTCCTCAGCTGGGCCAGGCGCACGCGTCTCGGGAGCCAGACGGTGTTCCACGGAGACAACCACGCAATCGATCCCTTTCAGAAGATCAATCACAGACGTGACGGCAGTGAATCTGTCTCCACTAACCATCCCACCGCCGTGAATGTGGTACAAGACTGGCCTTGGTGCCTTTGATGGCTCCTTGGGTGCGAACACTGACAAGATAATTATATTGTTATCAGGTCCAGGAATCGAGTGCTCTGTATGACTCAAATGCGGATTGTCTGCGAGGACGGTCTCCGCATTGAAGATAAATGAGCCATGAGAGCATTCCCGCTCACCGCTCGCAACTCCGCGCATTAAGTTTAGGTCAAACTCTTCGGGGAATGAGGCAGAGTCCAAGAGTGGCGCGAGGCCTGCGTCGTAAGTCGGACGAGGTATCTTGATCCTCGAGTCAAGCTTTGCAGCTTGTGAATATGGGAAGGGGTATGCCATGTGAGTGAAAAAAAGATAAAGATTCGCAGGACTTGGTAGTTTTCAATTCTTGTCCGCCAAGTTATTAGCACCTTGAGAGAAGCAACTCGCTAAACGGAGCTGGCAGGCTGTCGGGAGAGACGTGCAGAAAGAGGTACGTAAATGCCCGCTGTGTTCTCGTTCTTGAGCGCTCATCTTCCGGAAGTCGCCTTTTGCGAAAGATAGGTATCCCCTAGTTGAATTCGAATTTTAGGTGGATACTGGCCCTGAATGAGAAGATTTGAGTCGATTTCGCCCCGTGCATGAAGCTATCGTTGATAAGGCAAGCCCTCATCATCTGTCCCGCCAAGTCATGGACCCTTGAAAGAGGCTTGGAGGATCGTTCTAGATTCTCTGCGCGCATAAATAAATAACTTACTCAATACAGGGTACGCGATCCTCTCCTCATAATTTTCTTGCTCATATGCTCGCAGCAAACGAGTTGGAGTTCAGGTAGTTCGACATCACCACTTTGCATTATCTAAGAGTAAAGAGATTCAATTCTTACATCATGTTTTTTTCGCCATTTACTTTACTGCAATGCTGCGATAGTAGCCACCATCCCGTGAATGACATATGCAAACCCCCTTCAACATGACGGAACCGCAACTGAAGAAGATACGCCCGCTTGGTAGACATTTCCCCCTCCATTCATAAATCTACTGACGAAGAGCTTAGGCAACCTCGAACAGCTCTCAGCAGTCGCCCATCATATAGACTTCTTTACAAACACTGGCCTTTCTGCACACTACTCACCAACACAGCACTTGCCTGGCTTTGATCTGGAAGAGACTGTCTATGGTGCCTTATCACAAGTCCTCACCCAACATCCGGTTTTGTTCGCGATCCCAGTTATATCAGAAAAGGAAGAACCATATTGGGGACGGCTAGCCTCGATCGATCTCAAGAAAGTCGTTTCTTTCATCGATCGAAGTCGCCCTTGTTTCACCGGAGATCAAACAGACGACGAGCTCGATTCACTGCTTGAACGCCAACACAACACAAACTTCAAGGCAGGGTATGGTACTTTGCCTGTCTGGAGATTGATAATACTCAAAGACCATGATTTGGGCAAAGGGTTCACGACCTCATTCATTGCCCACCATTCGATGACTGATGGAACTGGCCTGCAGATTTTCCACGATTCGTTCCAAAAAGCTCTTTGTGACATTGCATCCAGTTCCACAGAACAAACAGTTGATCGGGTTGTATATTCGAATGATGCGCTGATTGTTCCATCACTCGAAGAGCTTCACCCTCTGCCAATCCCGACGAACGCACTAGCATCTCATGATGCTAAGCTGAATGAGTGGAGAGGCAGTCCCATTGCATTACCCTGTGTTACACGTTACAAATCACTCTTACTTCCATCACATATGATGGGTCACTTTGTGCAAGACTGCAAAAAGCACAGAGTGGCACCAACAGCGGCTCTCCCGTCTCTTGTCGCAAGGTTGCTGTACTACAATCTTCCACTGACAGCTGAGGCTCTAACATGCAACATTCCAGTAAGCTTGCGATCTGACTTACCACCAAAGCTGGTCGAAGGAGTCATGGGTAACTTCATCGATGCCTTCAAAGTCCAGCTTCTTCGCTCCGATTTGGACCAGGTTTCAGAAGACTCAAGTACAGGCGGTACTGGGATCTGGAACCATGCTAAGAAGATCCAACAAGCTACCAAAAAGTACTTTGCAAATGCCTCACCTTCCGGGGAGCTATATGCAAATGTCGCTGTACTTAAACTTATCCCAGATATTGGCGCAGCCTTGGCCGGATCAATCGGCCATCCTCGCGGAGAATCCTTTGAGGTCTCAAACCTAGGGACCTTCTCACAGGCTAAGAACGTCAAGGGAGATGCCAAACCATTATGGCATCGAGGAAAAGTGTTGTTGAGCCGATGCGCATATGCTGGAGGAGCTCCCTTGGTGATTTGCGTACTGAACAATGAGGAGCATGTTGGGTTTGGCTTCACATGGCAGGATGGCTCTATTGAGGAGAGCATTGTCCAGGCTGTGATCGATGGCATCAAAACATACTTCAACGCCAGGACATAGGCATCCAACAGGAATAGAGCGGGGGAAAGGTTGCCGCGATGTTTGTCATTTCAGGCATAATGGATGCTTGTACGTGGTCTAGGGAAGGCAAGAAAACTCAGGACCTCCATCCTAAGTGAGAAAAAGAGTTAGGTAAATTTAGTATAAGCTTAGGATGCCTTTTGCTGAGTTTATTTTGACACCCTGTATCAAGGTATGATGTTTTCTTTCTCCCCGAGGTTCAATTGAAATTGAATTGTGGCTTCGGCTTCAGGCGTCAAAAGTGAATAAGATTTAGCGGCCATGGCGCTAACCCCTCAGAGGCGCATCCCACTGTAACATGCGATCTTGATACGAGTCATGTCACTGGCCTTTCAGCTATCCTACCTTACTTACTCATACAAATATGTTCAATTCTGCCAATTATCGCAATTTCGGACTACATCTATGAATTACTTTATTATCCAGATATTAAGCTCAATGACATGGATATTGTCATTCCTGTTGTCTTAATAGCCTGGTCCTTATTAACTCCTCTATAGATGCAATCTCACTCACCTCGGTAGTCTCGGCTACAGAACAGCACCTCCTCATTCTTTTATCCCACCGGCCATGGCATAATATCATTACGATTCGCTTACAATATCAGTGTGCGCGTACCTCTATGTCTGAATCGGCTATGTAAACCTTATCAGACCATGCTAAGCCAGGGTCTTAAAGGCGATGCTGGCTGAGAACCTGGCCCGTGTCCAATGGGAATCATACTCTATTCGGTGCTCCGAAATAAGGTTTGCGGACATGATTCCCTCTTGAGCGTCCTTTTGAATGCGTTCCTGAAACGGCCATTCAAAAGGATGAAACAAAACCTTCGATTTCGGTAATTGAGCGCGGGAGTCGGTTGCACAAAGAAGCAGGCTTTCCGGTGCCAATGCTTGGAACAATCAGTGGCACGTTCTGTTCTGGGATAGATTGTAATGACACCTTCTGTATCAGTCCTGATCAGGTATTTGCTGAAACTGGGAGGGTATAAGATCGCCTTCGTCCCATCAAACCTCTTACAGGTACAGTTTGATCAGCCAAGTTGTCTCCTTAGAAAATACAAGCATTCATTCATTGTCATTCATTGTCATTCATTTTGATCATGCCTAGATTCCAGGCGCTTACCTTGGCAGCTCTTAGCTGTCTGCATGCCACAACTGCATCAGCCTACCCACGTCAAGATGCCAGTGTGCGCACAGAATACGATTATATCATTGTTGGTGCAGGTGCTTCAGGCCTCACTGTCGCCAACCGCCTATCGGAGGACCCTGGTGCGTTTTGCCGTTGCATTGGCCATCCATGTTTGCTGACGCGCCCCAACAGCCGTGACTGTCCTCGTGATCGAAGCTGGTGATTTGTAAGAGATCTGATGTCTTTTTTTACCAAAATAAAATACTGACATCTATCTAGCGATAAGAACGAAGACATCGTGACGATTCCAGGCCTTGCTGGTGGTGCTGTCGGCACAAAGTACGACTGGAATCTTACGTATCCCGCCACCACTTCCCTCAATGGACGCAACGTCTCGATTCCTTTGGGCAAAGTCGTTGGAGGCTCGACCAAGCTTAACCGCATGGTCTACGATCGAGGTTCCAAGGCAGACTACGATCGCTGGGCTGAGTTGGGTAACAGCGATTGGGAGTGGAATACCCTGCTTCCTTATTTCAAGAAGGTTGGCAAATTGTTGTCAAGGTCATGCTATAGAGACTAACTTTATTTTCAGAACGAGAAGTTCACTGGCCCGACTGCCGATATCAAGAAGGAGTATGGAATCACCACGGACCCTTCTGCGCATGGCTCTTCAGGCTTCATTCACTCCAGCTACTCGCCTTTCTTCTGGCCGACGACGAGTAAGTGCATCTTTCCCGTGTGCAATCCGCCAAGCGTACCAATACTGACAAACTTCAGAGAGTATTGTTAAGGCCACTGAGGAGCTCGACATCAACATCGCCTTCGACCAAGCCAATGGTGGCGCAATTGGAGGATACTTCTGCCCTCACAACCTCAACCCCAAGACCCTTGTCCGCTCCTCTGCACAGGACTACTATAGTGCTGTCTCTCAGCGCAAGAACCTCCAGCTTCTTCCAGGCAATCAAGTTACTCGCATTCTTACCAGCAAGAACGGAAGTTCCGTGAGGGCTACTGGTGTCGAGGTAAGCGGTTGCCCTCCTATAGTAGCTGTTCATAACTAACATCTTCATGCAGTTTGCAAAGAACAAGGAGAGCACCAAGAAGACTGTCAAGGCGAAGAAAGAGGTTATCCTTGCGGCTGGAGCCATTCACACTCCTCAGATCCTGCAGGTCTCTGGTATTGGTGACCCGGCTCTTCTCTCCAGCATCGATGTCCCTGTCGTTGTTGATCTCCCCGCTGTTGGCCAGAACTTCCACGATCACGTTTTACTCGCCGTGGTGGGCACAAGTAAGTGAAGCGCTTTTGTTAACGGAATGTCAGAAGCTAATTGTGTGTAGTCAATGCTCCGATCCAAACTGGCAACCTTACTAGCAACGCCACTTTCGCTGCTGAGGCGCGCGCTGAATATGATCAGCAAAAGAAGGGACCTTATACTTCACCCACTGGTGACTTCCTTCTCTTCCTCCCTCTGTCCAACTACACAAGCTCCGCTTCGGACATTTACAAGCAGGCCGCCAGCCAGGATGGCTCCAAGTTTCTCCCCTCAGGCACACCCGCCGAGGTTGTCAAGGGCTACAAGAAGCAGCAGAAGGTCCTCAACGAGAAGCTACTTGATACCAAGTCAGCCATCCTGGAGATTATCTGGGCCGATGGAACCTCAATCCTTGGCCTCCAACACCCCTACTCTCGAGGCTCCGTCAAGGCCAAGTCTTCCAACATCTTCGACTATCCCGACGCCAACCCAGAGTTCCTCAAGAACCCTCTCGATATCGCCATTCTCACTGAAGGTGTCAAGTTTGCTCGAAAGCTGTCTGGTGCACCCTCAATCAAGACCCTGAACCCCTTTGAGATTGTACCAGGAGCCAACGTCACAAGTGACAGTGACATTGAACAGTTCATCCGCAACAGCGCGTCGACTCTGTTCCATCCCGCCGGCTCTTGCAAGCTTGGCAGCCGCAGTGATGGCGGTGTTGTTGATGAGAAGCTCAGAGTCTACGGCGTGAAAGGCCTCCGCATCGTCGATGCCAGTGTCATTCCGCTGCTTCCCGCCACGCATACTATGACGACTGTTTATGCTGTCGCTGAGAAGGTAAGCTGTTCAGCAAACTACTTACGGTATATCTCTAACGCAAATAGGCTGCTGATTTGATCAAGCGCGGTTAAGTGATATTGACACTCAGAACGCCCAGGCGGTCAGGAAACGAGATTGGACGACGCGTGTTTTTTACCTTGTAAATATTGATTTACCACTCAGTGTATAGAAGCTCACCAATGTTATGTATTTCTGCTCGAAAGATTGTCACTGGTACTGAAATGATATAATGTCCTCCTACTTGCAGTCGCTTCTCTATCTTTCTATTGGCTGGAACATGAGCGTGCTGACTTTACACAGATGCACGATGCGGATGAAATGTACTCTTGGCAGCTAAAAGACATGCACTCACTTTTTAATCTTGCTATAGGACAATGGCGACACGTAGTTAGTTACGTATCATGATGGCAAACAAGTTTCACCAGCATAACCCAAGAGGCGGTGTTTCAGCAAAACGTCATTTCAATGTGACCCCTCAATGGCAATGCTATCTTATTCGCTCCTGATATCGTATGCTCGACTTGGGGCCTTAGCGCGTGACCGCAGCTAGCCACGTCGACGCCGGCATCAACGGATAAGCTTTTTCAAGTCAATTCAGCCAGCCACGTGAGAGGTTCCATGATGCTGACAATATTCATCTGAGGGGTAATTTCATGAATTAAGCATCGTGACTTCAATTTCATTCAAGCCTCCATTCAATCAATAGGTAGTCAATATGGACCTCTTTGCGACTTTACCGCCGGAGCTTATCGCGCCGATACTCAGCAATTTACCCGACGTCAGAAGCTTATACAGCATCGCCAAAGCATCGCCGCATATCTTTCACTTCCTGAGCGGGACTTTGGGAGCCGAGGTTCTTGATAACGTCCTCGACGCATCAGCTGAGAATCTTGCGACAACGCCATGGATCATGCACGTCCTGCGCCTGGTAGCCCTCGTCAGGCATTCTTCCGCGGCAAATCCACCCGCAAGGAACCTCACCACTTTTATCACAAAGTTCATCATGCCGACCTCGTTTCAGAATGCCCAAGGAGACCGTGTTCCAGATATTCAATCGAGTCCACCATCTTGTATTCCACGCATTCGTCTTGCCCATGTAATGCGAGGTGACAATTCCATCACACCGAGAGAAATGCTGTTCCTCTTCCGAAAGATCAAGTTGCTTGCCGGAGAGGCCTTTGACTTCTTTCATGAACGAATCAAAGCGACCGAGCCGCAGCATCTGACTGACAAGTGCTACCATCTTGGCACGCTTCCTTGGAATCGACGGCCTGATGGCCAATTATGGGGACAGCCATACAAGCTCAACACGGGCGGCGAGGCGTCCTGGTATGAAATGCAGAGGGTTACCCTTGGCTTTTGGTGTCTCCAGTTGTGCTATGAGCTCAGCAATGCTGCTTCGGAAAAGCGACTGAACTGGTCAGCCTCTGATATCGAGGCAGTCCGTGACATGGGATCCGGTGAGACGTGCCTGTCGGGACTCAGGAGGTCGAGTCTTTGGATCGCCCGAGAACCATTATGGGCTGCTTTGCTTTACGTTCGACATTTAGAAGGTTGCTCGGATGAAAGCTCTTGTGTTGGTGATACTGATGTTGTGAATAAGGGTTTGAGTGTTTTCTTCAATACCGGTTTCAAACCAGTGGAGGGAAACCACTTGCATCTCCCCCCTCCAAAGATGAAAAATGCACTCTCCGCATGGCCCGCCGTTATCCTGAAGCCACCCCCGTTCCCTTGCGTTGACCCAAATGATGCTTTCGCCTATCACTGCCACAAAGTTCTAGTTGGATGCAAGGGCTTGAGATGGGCTGGACCACTTTTATGCCCCAGAGGTACTCCCAGGTTGAGTGAAGGTTTGCTATTCCGGCCATTCAGGAGTTTGGGCTTCGGTATCTGGGATGATGAACGATTAGTGACGATGGAAATGCTTGATGACCCCCAGAACAAAAGGCCAAGGAGATTTCATGTCTGGTGTCAGGACCAAGTTTTCACTTGGACAAGTCTTTTGAGTAGCGAGGAGAAAGAGGAGTTGAGGGTGTACCAAGAGGCTTTGCAGTTAAGAGAGGAGCAGGAATTTGGTGAGTTGATTGTTGGTGCGAACTAGGATGATATTTCTCTTTGGACAGGACTATCGGGACCAGCCGGCGTGTCACTTGAGTGTATTGAGCACTAATTCTTGTATGACAATGTTAATTAAATTGAAACAGTCTTGTTTGATTCGTGAAGAAAGATTTCAAAAATACAAAAAGAAGAAACTCGAGTGCAGGGAATCGAATCCTAAGCTCTCAGGGGAGGGAGGTTCAATTGTTTCTTGGGCATGGAAAATGCGAGAGCAGGTCAAGGTTTTAAACCTTTTCGAAACAATGCAAAGCCATCGTAACCGAATATCTCTCGAGTTTTTGGATCATACCTACTAAATGATCTTTGAATGGTTGGTAAAAACGTCCTTGCAGCTTGAGTTGGTACCAAAACGCTGTCCCACTATCACGAGAGTGTCTTAGCGTGTCTGGTCCAGAAGGAAGAGTCGAAAAGCAGAACGACCGACTTGCGGGTTATTTTAGGAATGGATCATCGAAATTCCGATGACACTCATCACCAACTCACTCTCGTTAATCTTCAATCGAGGGTAGATCCAAAGCTTGTACAACCGCCGCCCCTGAGAGCATCATAAACGGAAGCAAAGACTATCTACCTAATACATCCTTGTATCTTGTTCGCAACATCGCCCTCTTGTCACGATATAATCCTGAACCTTGAAGACACTCTGTCCTACAATGACCGTCTTCAACATCGACGAGGAGGACAACCTCAGCCGCATGCGCCGCGGCGATCTGTACTACGCCTTCACACCCAAATTGGTAGCTGCCCGTAAGCGATGCAGGCAAGCCGTCACTCGACTCAACGCAGCCGAGGACCCAACACGTCGCCAGATGGCCGAATTCTGGAGACAGTGAGCCCAGCTCTCATTAAAGACTTGCCCATCTTTACTCACATAGCTCAGGATAACAAACGACGACCGCGCTTTACCTCCACCTGCAGCGACAGAAGATGAGGAGGATAACGTGTTGCATGAATATCCCTGGATCGAAGCACCGATCAGAATTGACTACGGCACCAATATCAAAGTAGGAAGCAACGTTTTTATCAACTTCAACTGCACAATACTCGATACGTGCCTAGTCACCATCGGCTCAAGAACGTTGATCGGACCAAACGTTTCATTCTTCTCCGGCACGCATCCTCTGGATCCTGAGCTGCGTAATGGCACAAATGGGCCAGAACTAGGCGGTACAATCACTGTAGGTGAAGATTGTTGGATCGCGGGTAATGTGACCATTCTTCCAGGTATCACAATCGGTGCTGGTTCCACGGTTGGTGCGGGAAGTGTTGTCACCAAGGTTTGTTGCACTTCGTTCTCTGTGTTACGGCATCTGACATTTCCCTAGGACGTACCGCCTTACCATGTGGTTGCTGGAAATCCTGCCAAGATCATTCGTAAACTTGAACGGAACCCGAACGGAAAGCAATAAGTATAGATCAAGGTCTTGGGTGGCCTGGAGTAGGGATATCGATGTGACATTTCTCTCGAAGTCCTAAGATTCTCCAGGCTCTCCGGAACATTGAACTGCGGCAAAGAGAGTCATAATAATCAAATTTGAGTGTTGTCCGAGTAAAGTTTAAAGTCTATATGCGTCATAGTATCTTGTAGCTCTGGCACTATGTCTGTTATGGATCCGACAACGCAGCTCCCACGTGAACGATGCAGCCTGATTCACCATTCCATCAAAGTTGAAGACCACAGATATGCAAACGATTATGGACAATTACTTCATGGTGTGATCCGAGTGTATTGCTATGAATTGTTTTCTTCGCGAAACCCATATCCGCTGCAGCACTTTGCAGCAGTCGTCAGACTTGTGCGTTCTCCCGTGTCCATCGTGCCAACCGAGAGGGAATCATAAACTCAGCCGTCCTCAATCAAGAAAATTCAGGGACTTATTCTCTCCATCCACCGGAGCCGCTGCCACGGCCGTAACCACCACCACCGCCGTAACCACCACGGCTACCACCGCGAGGACCCTGGTTGGCCTCGCTGACGCGAATCTGGCGACCCTCGAGCCTGAAATCGTTGCGTTAGAATTATTTTCGGGGATCAAGCGGTGTTGCTGCGTGTGACTCACTCCTGCTCGTTCATGGCATTAATGGCGGCGCTGGCCTCGTCCTGGTTGCTGAAGGTGACGAATCCGAATCCTCTGGATCGGCCGGTCTCGCGGTCGGTCATGACAATCTGAAAGAATCGTGTCAGCATCTCGAAACTCGGGGCGCGCTTGCGAGGGAGTGCTTACGGCGTCAGTGACCTCACCAAATTCGCTGAACTTGGCGCGGAGAGAGTCGCTGGTTGTGGCCCAGGCGAGGCCGCTGGAGACATCAAATCAGCTAAATTCATCGGAATCAATACTTGCGACTTACCCGACAAAGAGTTTGGACATGGTGAGGGACTAGTGTTTTCGACGCGAAAATAGTGACGATTTGAAGGAATATGCAATTGTCTGACGGCGCGGTGCGTTATATAGCCCTCAAGCCACAAGTTTCCCCTCTTTCTTTTCCAGCCGCCCACGTGACTGGGGTAGACTAAAGCAGCAGGAGGGGCATTCACTCGCGTTCCAAAAACAGTTGCCTATATCATGACGTAGTGTCTCAGCCTCCCTATCATCGATCAGGCTTAGCGGATTATTCAGTTTCCCTGATTAATTGTTTTTTTTTGGGCATAGTAATTATTTTATTTCTGCTACGTAGAAATTCATTTTTGCGCTGTGCTCAAAACTTGTGTGACTTGGTCAAATCGCGATGCTTTCAACCCTGTTGTTAGAATACTAACAGATCTTAACTCTCGGATCAGAGCAGCAGAGACTGCAGTGGAGACCTCTCCCTTGAGGGACCTAAGATCGACGGAGCTGTACAGGCCAACGGCCAATCAGATTCTGCCACTGAGAAAAAGGGTCCTGGAGCCCTCACTGGTGTGGCTAGTGATGTGGAGGGGCAAAAGGGTCCAGCGCTAATCTGCAAACACTTCGCCACTATCTATCAGGGTGCAAAAAATGCCCGACCTGGGCTAGTGAGCGTGTACTCGCGATACGCCCGGTCGGTACCCTAGAGCATGATGTTCGACAGAGCTGGCGCAGCGTCTTGATGATGTGAGAATTGCCTGAAGATTGCGCAATAATGGAGTATATGTAGAGACTGACTTTTGGAACTATTCCAGCTTCCAAAATGTTCAATGGTTTCGCTGACCTCCACCATCCGTGTAGGACTTGCGAAACATGCCTGTACGTGCACGTCACAGAAGCCCCGTGAAATCAGCATCCTTATACTCAACATCGCGATCAGGCCAAGCACCAAGCTTGCTCAAAAAGTCAACAAAACCATCTTCACCGCCCCAGTAATGCTTCATAAAATTGGTCATCATATCCGTACCATTGAGGAGTGCACCGCTCGTCCACAGTTTCCCATCTCTGACCCAGCGCTTCGCAACCCAGTTAACCTCTGGGGCTTGTTTTCGGACAGTGTCAAGCATAGTAATCGGGCCAGTTGCCGTTTTGCCGTTCAAGATACCGGCCTGCAGAGGAATGAGGACACCGCCACAGATGACGAGGAAAGCAGAGCATTCACCGTAGGCTTTGCGAACCAAGGCAAGCTCAGCTTCATTGGGGGTGTAGCGAGCAGCGTTCGCGCCCATGAGAACGATATCAAGTGGAGGGCAAGTATCTAAAGAGTCCTTTCCGTATCAGGATAAAAGCACGAGGTTCAATTGTCAAGTGAACATACCGTAGCCACAAGCTTGATACCGCTTGTCAAGATACAGGGAGAACCAGTCCCCTTCTCCGAAACCCAATGAAATTCCATATCAATTGTCTCCGATTCGAACTTGGCAGGCGCAACGCCTTCAAAGCTGCTCTTCCATGCGTTCTTGGAGAGTCCGTACAGGAAATCAATGGGAGCGACGTCGAGAATCTCGGTCTCGCTGGAAATGCATGATCAGGGTTTGGTCGAGAGTGTTGATTCTGCTCACTCACCTATTCATCAGAATGACACCGATGTGAATGGTCCTGTTGGGCTTTGCGAGGTCGAAGGGGGCGGACATATTGGCTGTTTTCGAGATAGAGGTTGTGATGAGTGGATGAGAGCTTGTTGTTGCAATTCGTCTTGCTCCATAGCGAACTCACTTTTATAGATACTGGTTCAGCTCAGTCCCGACCTATGTCGGACTTGCTGAGATTTATGACCCGGGACATGGATGAAAACTTGTTGCAAATCAGTGAAGTGAAGATCTACTTAACTGATATCCGAGATACATGGCACGAACAATTGTGTATTTTCGCAAAAAGGGCGTTTCGCTGTTCCTTCTTTCGCATCATCATTGGTCAAGAACACTGTTGTCGTTTCGATAACCCCCGGTCTAGCTACTTGATATGTCCTAACCTCCGAGTGCATTCGGCTCTTATAATCCTCCACACGGTTGCTACCTTCACCTTCACAGAAACCAAACTTATAGGCTGCGTTAACCAGCATCGCATTTAGTCAACCCAATAGAAGGAATTCTCTTGTTCTAGGTACGCAGGTAGTTCATATGCTTATTTCTGAGTTTTTCGTTTACTAGAAAACAGTGTTGCATTTTTCAAACGCTAAACCCCTGCAGCCTACAAAATAAAGTTGTGAATATTTTGGTTGCGACGCTGTCTCAGGTATTTGATAGGCTGATATCATGTTGCTACAGTGAATTTCATGGCGACAAAATGAGTCTTGATTCGTCAGAAGAGCTGTTCAACTGCTGAAGGGAGTTCTTCAAAGACAATAGGTGACAAGATATCTTACTATCTCGGAAGAATTTCCGACAATGAAAATGTGGAGCCCGATGACAGTATCTCCTCATGGAGGCAGTCAGATCATCATGCACTGGTGACGCACCATGAGGGCGCTAGTGGATCTTGTGAGATTCTCTAGATGACTCGGAAATATTTCCGAATTATATCAAGCAATCGCCCAGTATTTCCGAAGCAATAAGTGCTCTTCTCCTCTAATTCCCTCTTCAGGTTTGGCTTGTTGAATGAATAGCCGGCAATAAGTATCAAGCCATACCCAAACTTCCCGCGTCCGACTCGAGACAGCCCAATTGAGGCCTGCTTAACAAAGGCCATGATGGGATTCGGCACACGGCTCCCCCGCTTATTCGGTTATCAAGACTTGGGGTTTCTTTGCAGATCCCGAGCGGTGCAGCTGAGGGGAAGCATGTCACGTTGGTCATCTTGCGTATAAAAAGCCTACAGAGGAGACTGCACGTTACCATGTCATTGCAACACAGAGAGTCATCTTTCCCCCGCTTGGACTTGATCTTCACAAGCAACCATGTCTGATCAAGTTATCTACCTCGCTATTATCATCGGCCTGTACGTGCTGTACAAGTTGGCCAATTCGACTGATCAGCCAAAGATCAAGGGCATCCCCGAGATTCCTGGTGTGCCACTTTTCGGAAACTTGATTCAGTTGGGGACGGACCATGCCAGAGTTGCGCAGAAATGGGCCAAGAAGTACGGACCTGTCTTTCAGACACGCCTTGGAACCAAGGTGAGAATTCATGCCGCTTTTCGTATCCAAAATATGTTTTGAAGATTCAATTCTGACCATTGCAGCGAGTCATCTATGTCAATTCTTATGAGGCTGTAAAGCATTTCTGGATCACCCACCAATCTGCACTCATCTCCCGTCCCATGTTTCACACATTCCACTCAGTTGTTTCTTCATCTCAAGGCTTCACCATCGGCACTTCACCATGGGATGAGTCCTGCAAGAACCGCCGCAAGGCTGCCGCCACTGCCCTCAACCGCCCTGCCGTTCAATCTTACATGCCAATTCTCGACCTCGAATCTCTCGTCAGCATCAAGGAACTTCTTGACGATTGTAAAGATGGAAGCAAGGATCTTGACCCATCGCCCTACTTTGCTCGATTCGCGCTCAACACCTCTCTGACTCTGAACTACGGCTTCCGCATTGATGGCGACGTCAACTCTGAGCTTCTTCACGAAATCACCTATGTTGAGCGTGAGATTTCCAACTTCAGATCGACTAGCAACAATTGGCAGGATTATGTTCCACTGCTTCGACTTTGGGGAGCGCAAAACTCATCGGCTGAGGAATTCAGAGTTCGACGTGACAAGTATCTGTCTGATCTTCTGGCCAATCTCAAGAGTAGAATCGACAACGGTACAGATAAGCCTTGCATTACTGGAAACATTCTGAAGGACCCTACTGCCAAGTTGAACGACGGTGAGTGACACGCGCTTTGTGTAATAATTTCGCTAACGAATCAACAGCCGAGATCAAGTCTATCTGCCTCACTATGGTTTCTGCTGGTCTGGACACAGTTCCAGGTAACGTGATCATGGGTATCGCATACCTCGCAACCGAGCACGGTCAGAAGATTCAAGCCAAGGCCCTCAAGGAGATCTACAAAGTCTACCCCAATGGTGAAGCCTGGGAGCGATGCCTCGTGGAAGAGAAGGTTCCCTACGTCACCGCCCTTGTCAAAGAAATCTTGAGATTCTGGACAGTAATTCCTATCTGCCTGCCTCGGGAAAGCATCAAGGATATCCCTTACCAGGGTGCCATTATCCCTGCAGGAACCAAGTTTTTCATGGTGAGACAGCCCTGTACATATGGTGATGGAACATGCAGCTGATCGGAGATTTAGAACGCCTACGCCGCAGACTATGATGAATCACGATTCGCGAATCCTTATGAGTTTAACCCTGAGCGATACATCGACGACAAGGAGGTTGGAACGCCTCACTACGCTTATGGTGCTGGATCGCGAATGTGCGCAGGCTCTCATCTTGCGAACCGCGAGCTCTACACAGCTTTCATCCGTCTCATCACCGCTTTCGAGATTCTTCCTCCCAAGGATAAGAAGGACTTCCCCGTCATGGATTGTATCGAGTGCAATGCCAACCCAACTTCGCTGACAACGGACCCCAAGCCTTTCAAGGTCGGTTTCAAGCCGCGAGATGAGGCCAGGGCCAGGGAATGGATTGCTGCTGGTGAAGAGCGAACCCAGGACATCAGGTAATGGCCTGGATAAGAGTTTAAGAGAACGGGAAGTGGGCAGTGGAAGAATTGTAAGGTTTGACAGGTGGAGATTTAAACCCTTGCATAGTGTTATCTGTTGTTGTCTAAATGAGGCAGAGTCGTTTCGCTACCCGTTTCGTTACGAGTCATCTACACTCTACCCATGTAATTCTCCTCAGCTGCACCAATTGACGCGTCTATCCTAGCTAAATTAAACAAAATTTAAGGCTAAAAACTAGTGAAATGAAACTGTTTCTCATAAGCTTGGACGATAAAGGCCGTTTCAAGTATATAGACTCGGGCCCACCATGGCTCTGTTACCTGGTTAGGGGATCTGTCCCGCGACCTGAAACCAGATCCACAGCCAATAAGAGAAAGGACAAGAAGCATTACAACCCGAAGTCTTGAGATATCTCAAACAGTGCAGCATAACCTCACCTGATGCTGGCTTCGCCGAACTCCACACTCGGCGAATGCAATACCTACCCTCATCCACAATGAAAGCGAATATTGGCCGTGCAACAATTAAGCCACCAATGCTGTCTCTCTTGTTTGCAAAACCTGTCCCGAGCAGTCGGAAGCGAATTTCCGTACCCGGGGCCGGCACTTGATGAAGATCTATATATAATGAACTGAGATCTCACCTTGGATATGGCCTTGATCATACCATCTTGTTTGGTCTATCTTTCTTTTTCGTATTTTCTTCGTTCTTTACAGGCACTGGCTGCCAACATTGTCCATTCGTTTCTTTGTTTGTAGCTTTACTTTAGTATTCGTACATTCTTTCTGGACGATCCTTCGATATATATATAGTCTTCACTATTGAAACACCGCCAACATGCGTTTCTCAACACTCCTTTCATCAGCGGCGCTGATTTACCAGGCCGTCTTGGCCGAGTCTGTCGAGTACAAGGATGCCGATACGGGAATTACCTTCCAGCAATACACCGACAAGAGCAGCAAGTTCACCTTCGGTATTGCTCTGCCCAAGAACCCCACCACCGACTTCATCGGTCAGATGACCGTTCCCATCTCTGAGGGTTATGGATCCGTTGGTATGGGATCTACCATGACTAAGAAGCTTCTCGTTGTTGCTTGGCCCAGTGATGGCAAGGTTATTACCTCTGTTCGTCAGGCTGATGGATATACCAACCCTGCTGTTCTCGACGACGACACCGTCTCGATCAAGCCCATCGAGAAGGGTACCAAGGTCGGCACTGACTCTTTCACCTTCACTTTCCTTTGCAAGGGCTGTATCAAGACCGATGGTACCACCTTCAAGGCTGCTGATACCAACGCTGTTCTCAGCTTCGCTATGAGCACCATTGCCCTCGACGACCCCACCGACTCTGCTGGTGCTCTCAACTACCACGGCGCTGGCTTCGGTGGCTACTCTCTTGATACTGCCGCTGCCCAGTCCGCCGACTTTGAGACCTGGGCTAAGCTTGCTTCCGATGCCACAACTCCCGGTACCAGCCCTGGAGGCAGCACTGGTTCCAACCCTGGCAACTTCACCACCATCGTCTCCAACGCTACCTACGACTACATCGTTGTTGGTGGCGGTACTGCCGGTCTCATTGTTGCTGAGCGTCTCGTTGAGTCCAAGAAGTCTGTTCTTCTTCTCGAGCAGGGCAAAGCCTCTTTCTACGAGTCTGGTGGCCGCTCTACCATGGACTGGAACGACACTGTCACCCAGTACGATGTTCCTTCCATGGCCTACTACCTCACTACCGCCAAGGACACCTCTGCCTACTGCACTGACACTGCCAGCATGGCTGGTTGCATTCTCGGTGGCTCAAGTGTCATCAACGCCATGATGTTTGTTCGCCCCCAGCCTGCTGACTTTGACGACAAGTGGCCTACTGGCTGGAAGTGGCAGGATGTTCAGAGCTCTGCTAACAAGCTCTACGAGCGTACTCCCGGTACCACCAGCCCTACCAAGGATGGCAAGAGAGTTGACCAAGGCGCTTGGAACGTCCTCTCCAAGTTCTTCTCTGGCAACGGCTTCACCGAGGTTGATGCCATCCAGGAGCCTAGCAAGAAGAAGTCTGTCTTCACTCACCCTCCTCTGATGGTCAACGACGGTCTCCGCGCCGGTCCCGTCCGTGACTACCTTCCTCTCTCTCAGGCCAATAACAACTTTAAGCTCCAGCTCAACACCAAGGTCCTCCGCGTCATTCGCGAGGGCAAGGCTGTTACCGGTATTGAGGTCCAGTCCGGTCCTTCTACCCGCCAGATCATCAACCTCAAGTCCAACGGTGCCGTCGTTCTCGCCGCCGGTGCTCTTGGCACTCCCCGCCTTCTCGTCAACTCTGGTATTGGTCCTGCTGAGCAGATTGAGACTGTTGCTAGCGGAAGCCAGCGCCTCACAATGCCCGCCAAGGATCAGTGGCTCGACCTCCCCGTCGGAGAGAACCTCAAGGACCACCCTATCTTCACCGTCAAGATGAAGACCAAGCAGCCCATGCCAGCTCTCAGCGAGACCGACTTCACCAAGCCCAGCCAGACCAACATTGACCTTTTTGCCCAGGGTGATGGTCTTCTTGCTCAGTCTGGCCAGCGCTTCATCTTCTGGGATACTGTCAAGGGCTCCGATGGTATTGAGCGATACGTCCAGGGTACTTGCGCCGCCGCTGGGGACGATACTGTCAAGGTCAAAGTCTACCTCACCCACGGTGCTACCTCCAGCGGTTCTCTTACCGTCACCAGCTCTGGTGCTACCAAGCTTGTCGGCGAGCCTTACCTCAAGACTACAGGTGACAAGGAGGCTGTCAAGAGGTTCATGAACAGGCTCATCAGCTTTGCCTCCAAGCCCAACAGCACCCTCAGCATTGCCAGCAACGCTACCGCCGAGAGCCTCATGGCCGAGTACGTCAGCGGCTCTCACTTTGTCGGCTCTGCCATTATGGGCACTGAAAACGATGGTACCAGCGTTGTTGATACCGACACCAAGGTCTGGGGTACCGAGAACCTATTCGTCGTTGACGGTTCCATCCACCCTGATCTTCCTACTGGCAACACCCAGGCGATCATCATGGTCGCTGCTGAGCACGCCGCTTCCAAGATCCTCGGGGGCGGAAACGGTGCCGCCAGCCCTGTTGTTCCCAGCAACGGCACTGTTCCCGTTCCTACTACTCCCATCAGCACTCCCGTCGCTACCAAGAGGCCTTCCAAGTGCAAGAGGTCTATGCGACAGCGCCGCCACCACCGTCGCCTATAGAAGAATAGTGCTGTAACAGAAGTGGAAATGCCACGAGAGCGGAATTGATAAAGATCTCATTACCATGTACAAACTTTAAACCATTGTCTCAGGACAGCTTTTCAGATAGACCATCTCGATGACTCTGAATTGAATCTGTTTCTTATAAACAAACATGATTAACTTAACAAATTTATTTCAAATCCCCATGTGACTATTTGATGTCGGATAGTAAACTATCTTGAGCTATTCACGGTGCGGCATATTGTGATGATTCTGATGGCATTGCAACAAAGACCATGAACGAGTGTTGCGTAACTTTCGGGGCCTTCAGTGGTCCAAAGTCGCTAAGAGCCCTGTAGTTGTCGGTGCTGCTGCCATCCAAAGTTTTCGGGCGGTGCCCTGCCGCCGCTTGGCTGGCATAATTGCTCCGTATAAAGTTTGCTCATACTGCCAACATCGCAACCTGAATCAATCATCTCATTTGACTTGCAAAAAGAAAGCCATCTACTGCAAAGAGTAAAAGAAAATGATGAGACTGGGACTCGAACCCAGGAGGATTGCTCCACCAGGAAATTGGTGTTAAGGTTAACCTTAACCTGGCGCCATAACCAACTCGGCCATCTCACCAAGGGTTTTTAGTTAGCAAAAGCTCTCACAATCATCAAAATGAACTCTAGTAAATCCATCGCTTCACGATCAACTCAGAGTTATTCAACAACTGGGTGTCTCATGCGTAGTGAATAACTTGTTTTACATACCATCCACCAATTGAAACGCTATCCAATCCGTTGCAGTGGTTTGCAATTTGGGAGTTTGTAACCATTTCACTGTCAAGCATGATTGCTGGGTAAATCACGAAGAGCTGATTCACTGCGCTCTAAAGCGCGACACAGCAAATTACTGAGTCGAAATCTCAGTTAAAACGCTTCAGTTAACCTTACTGACTCGAATTATTTCTCAAGTGTTGTCCTGGCCGTGTCGTGGCTTAGCGACACGTATTTGCCTGAGGCCTGGCAGATTGAGCTTCTTCCTGTTGCTTCTGCCAGTTTCCCTTCGCTTTACACGGCTTCATACTTTCGATCGTTATATTGCCTTTTGATTCGTACCGCATCCTAATAACTGACGGGCTCTCATTCCTGGAAGGAAGCGAATGTCCTATACACGTTGGACCGATAGCACTCGAGTCGGTCATGGGCCGATGCGAGTCCCCTACAGCTGATGGGTGCAGCCTGGATACATTGATACCATATCGCAATGATCATAGTCAGTTCTATCAAAGGTATCACGGAGAGTATGCTTGATCTTCCTGGGTTCCGACGTGGTGAATCTGGACTGGCAGGGCATCTACGATCCCTCGGTATGCATTACACGACATTCTCAAGCGGGGGTGTGTTTTGTCCAATACCATTCAATAGAATCCATGGGATCTCCATTTTGACTAATGCCTGTGAGAATAGCAATTAGACTGCTCGGGCGACGCAGCCTACGTTAGTCAGGGTATCGAGCAGGCTTCGATCCATCACACTGCTACCATCCATACATATCTGTGGGACTATAACACCCCCAAGAAGCTCACTCCCCAGACTGGGATCCTCAATCTTGCATATAAATGCATGCATGCCCATCAGAGGTGCCAAGGGGCATTGGTGGTGGGTAGCACCAGTCCTGGGATGATCCTAAGGACCCGTTTCATAGGGCTGCAGTAAGCCCTGCTGGCTAAGAGTTCCAATACTCCCCGATCGTCAAGTCTAAACAGATCCAGTTGATTGACTCTATGGTAGTTCGGCCGGGCTTTCTTCTTGTAAGTTCCGTCCCTAGCCATGCGAAGAGACCGCTTGATGCAACGGGAGAGAACTCCGGAATTAGGCCTGCAATGCAACTAAACATTGGAGTACTATGAGTCTCCACCCTCTATCCAGTTATACCCAATCAATTGATGAAGTTGTTAGGTTACGACTCGTAGATATAAGCATGAATAGCATCGCATCTCGAAGCTCTGTTTCTCACTCGGTCAGGACTCAAGCTGGCAACTCATTCCTGCGCCTTGAGTCTCTTGTTCTGCTGTACTAAGAACAGATGGACCGAGTCTTGTCGAATGCTTGATGTGCGACTGGCCAGCTGTCACAAAGGTGGCTTGAACGTGAGTATTGAAGCGAGGGCATCGCCTCGCATGGCCTTTAGAGCATTGCTCACCATACCTATTTTATACTACCAAACGTCCAACTTGGCATTTCTATGGACAACTGAATAGGCTGCTATCTCCGGCACCATTCATTATCTCTGGAAGTTCACCGGTCGCTGAGAAGCAGCGTGCTTCCGCCAGTAAGCTGGTGCGCGACGCTTGGCAGCTTGGCAGAAGATTGGCAACTTCAGGTCCGTCGCTTTACCACTGTGCATCACCCTTAGAAATATCAGCGGTAGAAGAACTGTCATTGATATGCCGACACCGTTGCATTGCTTCGTGTCAAATGGTAAATTGTCAGTGGGTTCTGCCGAGCATAACCGCCCAAAGTCCTGATCCGATACCGCCGTCGCACTGACCTGACGCCATAAAGGACCCATAAGTAAATGCGCGTTTTTTTATCAGATCTTTTTCTCTGTTTATCAGATCTTGAGTCCAGTCCAGTCACTGACTCGTCTTACCTTAGTCTGCTGTCGCCGCATGTCATGCTGCGTTGCCTCACGCGCGCCCGCCCACTATTGTCGCTATCAACACCAAGAAGTCTTATTCACATTCACAACAGAACAATGACTACCGATCATAGCCATGGACACGCGCGTGTCCCTAATACTCTTGAGTGGCTTGCCAAGACAAAGAGAGGAGATTACCTTGTGCAAGTAGCATGGCCTTTGTGCTGGGGTGAAGATCGCGTTGCCTCTGAGAATGAAGTGGTCAATCTGGTGTGAGTAAGCCTTCACTCTACCCAAAGAGACCGTGCCTAATCGCCACACAGCTACCTTGTTGATGGCAATGCCTATTTCTTCACAGCTGTTGATGTTTCCCGTCGGCTGGAATACTTGAACAGCACAAGAACTGTCGTGGTGGGCATTGGATACCCGCCCAGCAAATATGTCTATGACTTCCGTCGGGGCCCAGATCTTACACCACCAGCTGACGAGTATGACATGCCGCTCGACAGATACGGCAAGCCTCGTACAGACATCTCATTTGGCGAAGCTAATGAATTTCTCGATTGGATCAAAGCCGATGTTATGCCTTATGTTGAAGACAAGCTCTTCCCCAAGGCCAATCTTCATACTGGTCGCAAGGCTCTCTTTGGCCATTCATATGGTGGCATCTTCACCCTCAACACAATGTTTACCCAACCAGAACTCTTCAACACTTATATCGCCGCCAGTCCTGTTATTTGGTGGAACAAGGACTTTTTGATCCGCGAGCGTGAGACTGCTTTTCTTGCACGCGACAAGCCTGTCGACCCTCCATTCTCGCTGGCTCTTACGTGGGGTACCGGCAAGTCAGAGTTAGTGAGGGATCCTGACGATGATGACGAGAAGTGGTACAAGAGACAGAACTGTGCGGAAGACGATAAGATGAAGCCAAGTGCAACGGCGTTGGTGTCGCGACTGAAGGATTGTCCGAGTGTCAAGAAGATCTGGACGCGTGAGTTTGTGGGTGAGGATCACGGAAGTGTTGCGGTGACGGGTCTTCAGCAGGGGCTCATGCAGTTCATTTTGGGCAAGATTTAGATATAATTGATGATAGACTTGATAGACTTAAATTGAAACTGGCGCATGCAAGTGCGCACATCGTACAAACGCTTCATAGGTGATGTTGTTGGATGAGTGTGTGTGCCAAGTCGATCTGCTTTGGGAGCCGTCTGTTCGAGATGGCGCGAAACAGCAGAAGTTGATGCTTCAGTGGTCTAAATTTCCTATTGATGAAAAATATAAATGGCTCAGTTGTCACTCAATGCCAAGTAGTGTCGTCGATGATACATTTGCCTTCAGAGGATGCACCAGCTTACTTCTCCCCATGTACTACACCATCCTGACGGCTCAGCGACAAGTCTAACGACCGGAGCAAGGTCACAAGCGATATTTACATATTAATAGAGCTTGAAAAATAAATAAGAAGGCACACAATACCATTCTGTTAGGGCCACAGTGCCCCCCATCATTTATTACGATTGTCTGTTAGGTACCAGATATATAATATCATATAACATTACTCTTCCACCATAATTTTGTTTGAGATCAATTTGACCGCATAATGCAAGATAATCCGTCTCTTAGAAGACAGTACCCTTGGTCTGCTTGATCTTCCTGAGATCGTAGTTCTTGATCAAGAACAGCGAGATAAGTGCAACAGCCATGATACCGGTTCCGGCCGCAAGCATGCGAGCCTGACCATAGCCGTAAGCCTTCTGAATAGCCAGGCGCTCGGGGCTTCCAGGCTCATAGAGCAGCTGGGAGTCGAGAGACTCATAGATGGCGTCAATATCAGCCAGCGCGGACTCAGGAAGATAATCAGCGAGCTTCTTGTAGAAGGTGTTGGTCCAGATAGTGGCAGAGATGGTGTTTCCGACAGCAGATCCAATGTTGCCAGTAACGCTAAGGGTAGCCAGAGCGGTAGCGACATACTGATGCTCGACGGCAGCGAGGATACCGACTTGCATGCAAAGAATGAAGGTAGCGCCAGCGATGGAGATGAAGACCTCGCACATGACAAGGTAGCCGACGGACTGACCAGGGCGACGGAAGTAGATCATGAGACCCTGGGCGAACATGTACAGAGGAACACCGACGCACAGAATCCACTTGAAGCGACCGGTCTTGTGCATGGCATAACCGACAATGAAGAGGAGGACACCAGAGACGATCTCAAAGGTGTTGCTGACATAACCAGCAGTGGAGGGAGAAAGGTTGTTGACAACCTGGAGGAACGAGGTGAAGTAGCTATTCCAGCAGTAATAGGCGATCATGTAGATGAAGTCCAGAAGGCAGACACCAATAACGGTGCGGCTGGTAAGAAGCTCGAAGCGAAGGAAGGGCTTAGGGGCGACGAAGCGCTCGTAAGCACCGAAGATGGCCAGAAGAACGACACCCAGGATGATCATCGCAATAATATAAGGAGTGTCCCAGCCCTTCGGGGCGCTGCTGGCGATAGAGAAGGGGAGGAGGAAGATGACAAGGCCAGCGGCGAACAAGAAAGCACCGGCAGCATCGAACTCGATGAGTCCCCACTTGATGTTCTCCAAGAAAGATCGACCACTAGACTCAGTGACAAGGAGACCCTGTTTCTTGGCCTTCTGGAGGTTGTACTTCAGGAGAATGTACATGGGGACGGCGACGACGGGAAGGACAATGGAGAAAGTTCCAAAGCCCCATCGCCACTGGTCACCGTTTCGGAGGAAGGCCTCGGCGGACTTGGGGCCAGCGAAAGCAGTGATCATGTAGGGAGAAGAGGTGAAGGCGTATGCAAGACCTCGGTTCTTAAGTTGTGTGGAATCGGCCGTGATAACGTCGATACTGTAGGTGAGACCGGACCAGCCAACCTGCCAGAAAACCTTTAGAGCAGTTAGTAAACGTGTGTCGTTGCTAGGGACCAGAGATGACTTACGACAGCGGCACAGTAGGTGGCGAGGTTGTGACTAGCAGCCATCATGATCATACCAAGAGTAGCAAAAATGACCATGAGGAGGAAACCCTCAGCACGACCCCAGATATCGAGGATCTTGGACAGAGGAATGTAGACAGCAGCAGTCATGCAATTGGCAACGATGCCAATGACAGGGATGAGAGAGTGAGACTCCCACTCACTGCTGGCGTAGGGAACAAGAGTGTAATTGATCTGACTCTGGAAACCGTTGGTAAGGTAGATCAACCACATGCTGCAAGATCGTTAGTTCGCGACTTCAATTGCGACAAGACGAACGAAAACATACAAAACGAAGACACCAGCAAGAGCCTTCTTGCTCCAGGCCAGAGTCGTAGCCTCAACGGTCTTGACACCATGCTGCGCGTTCTCAGTAACGGCATCGCTGGCGCTACCGGTCTCATCAGGGTATTTGCCAGCCTCCTGGTCCTTTTCGTTCATAGCAGCCGTGACAGTGACGGGTGCCTCAGCGGCATCAGCCTCATTGCCCTTGCGCCCAAGGAACTTGTCGAGAGCTCCCATGGTGATCTTGTCTTTAGGGGGATAAAATTTAAGCTTAAGCTTTGGGAAGACAAGGAAGAAAGAGAGGCTCAGCAGATCATGGGAGGGAAGAGCACACGGTTATAAGTTTAAATTGACAGGGAAAATTTTAAAGCAGTTGTCTATGAGCAAGGGTGCTTCTGGCTAGACTGTGAAGGATATTAGACGCAATCCACTTTCCATCAGATAAGATCAGTCTCTCAGGTGGACAAATCCACCGAGATCGGGCTCGTTAGGACGATTGGGAATTGGGAATTGGGAACCAACTGACAGAGAGACAGTGACAGACTGGAGATTCTCGGAACGCGAGGGTTCCAGCGGCTGCAGCCACTTTGTCGTTAGCACAGGCCTGGAACGCACGAGTTACCAGGTTTCTAAGTGGGGCGTTCAGTTCGGAGGGCGTCAAGCAGAGATTTCCATTATCTAATCTGATTGATCGATTAGATCGAATCAAAGTGTGTGCTTCATCGGTGGAATTGCTTCTGTTAGGTTTGATCCGTGTTGTACTGTATTAATCGTATTGTGGGATCTTGATTCGATCTTGATGCATTTGGAGCATGGCTTTGTACAGACAAGACAGGGTTCGCTGGGAGTTACTGAGGCCTCACTGTAACCTCCGCTTTTGCAGCGGAGCCTCCCCATTTCGCATCTCACTACTCTCTTCAGCTTTTGCCTCTGGCGTGGGATTGTATCACCTGGAGCCAACCAAATGCGTGATCTTGGCATCAAGATACAAGGGTTTCCATCAGGCGTCTTTTGTCATGTTCAACCAACACGTCGGAACACTCCAAGATGTCGTTAAAAAACCCTGCATCAGCTGTCGACGTTCTGTGCTTGGCAAACTAAAAATCCATCGGAAGCTCGCCGTGGAAAGCCCATATTTCTCTCTTGGCAGTGATCAATAACTTCCTCTTGGCAAATACAGCTCCATTGCTCATCATCAGTAGCCCTACAGACCATACCCATTTCTGGCCAAGACTGCATAACGAGGCTTGATTCTGGCCTCACAACCAGCGGACCAAACGCCACAAGGGGTCAAGTCCTCCAGGGGTCGGGTGCCTCAACCGCTTGAGCCGCGGGTTGTGGGAGAAGAGTCACTCCACTGAAGGTCGCGAGACCAGGCCCCTGAAGCTAGGAATGGGCTTTTTTTGCTCGGGCAACTGCTTGTGCTTGGATGAGGAAACAAAGTTTGGGCGAGGCACGCGATCTCGTTGCTGCAAGCCTCGACGCAGTTTATCTGCCGCTTAAACAAGCTTAAATGAACGGCTGCAAGCGGCGGAAATTCGTCCAGTCTTCGGAACTCATTTGCGTAAAAAAGACGGGAGCCCATAATGAAGAAAAGGGTCCCCCACGCTAGCTCCGTGTCACGAGAGGGTAATTCATGACATTTCCGAAATGAACAACAGCCGACCAATGTTCCGCAGCTCGCTCAAGCTGTATCATTCGTTGGCTTAATTCCCGTAAAATGGAACTGTTACATGGCAAAGCGCAATATACCTCACTGTAGAACGTTGATCTTCAATCACAGCCTCTGCATGTAATTGAAGTTGATCAACAGGATCGGCAATGTCGTTGCGCCTTGGCAACGTGTCAAAGGATTCCTGATCGGTAAGATCGGATCATCGCTTGGCCATTATCTTGGCAGAGTTATTCCCGTTGGAGCGCGAATTGTCAATCGTGAACTGCTTCACTCATGCCAAAGCGTCACAGCCCGCCGTCGCCAAGAGGTTTTAAGAACGAACAGCAGCGATAATAAAAATTGTCTGATGATAAACGAGTCGCTAGCATTATTTTACTATCCAATGGCTATCAAATTTCCAATCCAACAACTTTTAAAGACATTTTCCCATTCATTTACAACTTGGGCTCAAATCCAAAGGTCGTGCCAGCGACACGAGGCTTGCCCTGGTTGAAGGGACAGATCTGGAAGAAGCGCTCACGAGAAATCTTGACGAGGTTGGATCGCTTGTGAGGCAGGTCCATCCACTTGTCCTGGTGAAGACCAAAGATCATCTCATACTTGAGAACGTTCTCGCTGGAGAGACGAGGCTCGCCAACGACGTTCTCAGTGCGGTGGTCATCGAGGAACTCGTAGTGCATCACACTGGGCCACCATGCCATGACGCGATACTGTCCGCGGAACTTGTCGTTACCGACGAGCGAGTGTCGGCCGCGGTCAAAGTCAAGACAGGCGTAGTGTTGACCCATCTTGTCCTCCTTGGCCCAGTACAGCTCAAAGTAGGCGAAAGGTGTGTCGTTGAAGTAACCCAGAACAGCGAACTGATGAGGGTCATCGTGGATGTTCTTGAGATATGTGCGATGCTCATCAAGAGTGCCTGTCTCCATCCATCCAGCAGCGACACGAGGGTCGTTCTGCCATGTGTTGAAGAGACCCAGGTGCTCGGGGTTCTCGTAGTCAAGAGCGACGAGGTTAAAGTGCTCATCCAGAGATGGGATGTACCGGCTGTAGATGTAACTACCGGCAGCAGGCTTGGGTGTTCGGCGCGGGTGACGCAGGAGAGTGGACTCAGAGGTGGGCGTCATCACGTACTCCAGATGAGGCACCACGTTGGCGGAGTTCCAGGTAGGAAGCCAGATGGGCTGTTGGCCCAATGGAGAGGCACATCCCTGCCAGAACGCGCTGCGAAGAACGAGAACCTCAACGCCCGTGCTGGGCGCGGGCTCAACGCCCTTGGGAGGAGGAGGCATGTTGATGGCAACCATTGAGAGGGCCAGCTCCTTGGCTAGATCCTCAGCGCCAGCGCCCTCAAGGCGAAGACGGAATTGTTCTACATCAAAGTGGTAGGTGAAGAAAGTGTAGAGGAACATCCACGTCTGCGCAAGAGTAGGAGTCTGCCTCTCCCAGCTCAGCGACCAGACAGGACTTCTTCTGGCGCGAGCATACTCGCGGTTATCAGAATCAGGGATCTTATCAGATTCTACAACGGGAATCTTGGAGAAAACTAGATCATCTGCGTGCAGAGCCTTGGGGAAAGGCTTGCCCTCTGTGACGGAGTCGTCCTTGCGCAGACGATACGACTGCTTACCCTCAGCAGTGCGCTCGAGATGGTAAGTGGACAGATAAGGCAGAGGGAGCCTGATCTTGATTGGCGACTTTTGCTGGAATGGTTCTGAAGACATGATTGCTTGTTGGTTGTTGGCTTGTGACTACTGACTGACTGACTGAACTTGTTCTTTTTTTCTCTCCAGATTTTATTTATACCCCGATCTCGGTGTTGAAGGTCTTGGCCCAATCAGATTAGATAAGATGTATTCCATCTTTGCTCGAGACGGCGAATATCCCGATGCCTACCGTGAAGTGGACAAGCCGAGGGAAGCAGGGCAGGGTAGGGGAGTCCGTCTTGTAAAGCTTGGAAGCTTGGTGGAGGATGTTGTGTTGTACCCGGTCTGTGCCGATTACCCGCAGTCCCTGCGAGCTTTGCAGTGGGATCATGCCACTAAGTAGACGCTAAGTGGATGGGTTGTGCGCTAATTTGAGGCGCGGAGATTTAGAAAGGAAGCTGTTGTGGGGTTTTCAGCGTTTTGCTCGCTGTCCCGCTGAGAAATTTCGTCTGGTATTGGTGAAGCTCATGAAGTATCGAGGTGTCTGCAAGCTCTACCCTAGATAAAGTTATTAGAAAGTATTGTCTAACTTACGTTTACGTTGATTTCTTTCATTCCTCGATCGTGAAAGCTTACTCGAATCGCGTCCAATGTCACGAAAGCCGAGGATGCATGAGAGCTTGGCTCGTTCTTGGTGGCCCCCGGGATGATACTGACGCCACCGACTTCCGCGTCACCACTACGAAACACGGCTTGCTGAGCTCTAATCAATCACATTTTGCCATCAATCAGATTAGATTAGATCGATATGTCCTGCGAATCGCGAGTACCCGGCGACAGATGGCTTGAAGCTAAAGCAACACTACGAGGCTTAGGGTAGGAGTATGACGATGCAGATGGTGAACACAAGTCGCTACGATCAGAGCGATGCAGCGACTCGTTAGGTATTACTTGAATGCAAGTGGCATTGTAATAAGGATTGTTTGTTTTTGTACGGCTGAGCGAAGCAGAGCGGTAAATCACTTGGTTCGATGTCAATACCATTTGATCGAATGCACGAATTTCCAGTGGGTTACTTGCCTGCGCCACCGAACAGGCTACGATACGTGCCATCACAAGCTGGAAGGCAGATCCCAAACGGTGAAATCAGAACCCAGGCGAATTATTCATTGTGACGCGAGGCTGTTCGGTAGAATTATGGCTTGAATGGAACGTCTACAAAGTCATGGTCACGCAGCACCTACAGTTGTTGACTCAGTCGCGTAACAGCACAACAAACACAACGGAAGCGCATGCTCGACAAACGCCTCCATCAGTCCCCCCACGCGAACAAACGTAGAAGTAACTTGACTCTTGAGTCTTTGGAAGCGAGAGGAAAGAAGCAATATGCTCGAATCACTTGATTGCGCAAACTGCGGCTTTCTTTCAGCGCTCCCGCCGACCAGATCACAAATGCAGGTCGTCACCCGCTGCCCCCCACGATCAATTGGACCGTTGTGCAAGCTCTCGCAACATGACGAGGAGGTGAATGGAAAATACCGAAGCAAACATGAGATTGCAAACCCAGATCAATTCGCCCAGAAAAGTGGCCGAAATACTGGGCTTCACGGTCCTTGCTGCGATCGCAAAAGCGCCTGCTTGGCCAGCGTGCCTTCACCTTTCGCAGCGCATCACGCTCTCACTTCTGTTTTCAGCCGCTGATTCATAAGTCGATCTAGGGCCTCGATGCATATATCGCTCATTGTTCATGCCCAATCACGGGGCCATTGAACCGTGTGTGAATTCGATGTCATTCTTGTCGAGGCGAGAAAGGCGCGGTCTCGGTTCGGAAGGGAAACAGTGGCTTGCTTGCTCAACTACCGATAGCACCGGGACATGCTTGTTAGCCAAGAAAGCCACATTTTGGCGTGAGTGGAAAAAGAAAACAACACAAACCGTTTCCAAGGCAGTGAGATTCGTGTTTACATGGTGTTTTTCGGCCATTGTAAGTATTCTGTTGCGAGTCTTTGAAGGCGCACTCAGTGAAGCTCCGCTGGAGCTCTTTAGCCCAGCTTCCTTCACGTCAAAGCAGGCAGTGATCACCCCCAAGCTCTTGGAACTGTCATAGCTCCCATGAAAATTCTGCTCAAGCATCCGATCTCGGTGCTACGCTAGCATCATGCAGGATCATGAAAAAGAAATCACTGGAATGCAGCATGTGATGCATCTTCGCCCTGGATTATCAGATGTGATTGATTAGATTCTCAAACGGTTCATTCCGTAGCTCGACGCCAAAGCGACCAGGTGCCACGCGCTGGAGGGGGCGTGCCGGAGATCGAGGAACAGGGATCATCTCAACTGAACCCTTCTGGAACTCTAACGCCGGCTTGGGTCACATTGCACTAATTTTTTATCTGATCGGAACAGAACAGAATTATCAAGAGGAGCTGGCCATTGACCATCCTCGGCTTCATCAGATAAACCCTGCCGGCTTGTTTTTATCACCGAGTGCAGCACATAAACGCACACGCACCGAAACATACACCATCCACAATCCTTCAGCAGATCGATCACCATGGCGCAACACACGTTCAATCGCCAACCACCAGCCCAAAGCTATGGCCTCGTGTCATTCCCAGCACAACACGTTATGCTCGTGGTCTTCAACCGACCCAAAGCCCTCAATGCAATGACCAGCGACGCAGAATATGAGCTCGAAGCTCTCTGGGAGTGGTACGACGACGAGCCCTCGCTGCGCTGCGCCATCGTCACAGGCGCTGGGCGTGCATTCTGCGCTGGCATGGACCTCAAGGAATGGAACCAGATAAATCAGCGCAAAAGAGACGGAATTCCCGAGAAGAGACCCATGGACCCGCCCACGACGGGATTTGGCGGCCTTTCGCGTAGGAGCGGAAAGAAACCCATCATCGCCGCTGTAAATGGGCTGGCGATGGGAGGCGGTTTCGAGATCATCGCCAATCTGGACCTCATCGTCGCTGCGAAGAGCGCTACTTTTGCTCTTCCTGAGGCTAAGATTGGTGTCGTTGCTAATGCAGGATCTCTACCAAGACTAGCGAGAACAATTGGCCGCCCGCGCGCCACTGAAATGGCTCTCACAGGGCGGAGCATTAGCGCTGTAGAGGCCCGCGAATTTGGCTTTCTCAACGCCATCACTGAAGACGCCCCAGCGGACAGCGATGTGCTGGAGCGGCCAGTGGTGCAAAAGGCGCTGGAGTACGCTGCGCTCATTGTCAAGAATAGCCCCGATAGTGTTATTGTGTCTCGTGCGGGCATCCTTGCGGGCTGGGAGCATGGGAGTGCTGAGAATGCAGTCCGGGTGCACCGTCAGACGTGGGACAAGATCATGGCTGATGGGCACAATTTCCACGAAGGCGTGCAGGCCTTTGTGGAGAAGAGGGCTCCGAGATGGGTGGATAGCAAGCTATGATGCATAACAGTGCATTTATGAGGCATTTTCCCTCTATATTCTTGTTTAGTATAGAGCCCGACGTACTTAATTCATAATAGAGCTAGCCACGGCGGTTTCAGACACTGAGAAGTATCTTACAGGCGGGTTCAAATGGTATTGTTCAGTGGCTTGTGGTGTGACGCCATGGCAAGCTTCTGTGGAGATTTCACTGATCCTAGTCAATCTGATCAGATAATGAACTTATCAATCACCCCACCACACGAAATGAAAAAAAAAAGTCGTCTCGGCTTCATGGGGGTCATCACTTCATCCACTGCGTCCCCGCCGACTTGTCGATTATTACTACTCTCCGTATAGCGACGGGACGGAGAGAAGCCCTGTTTTCTCTTGGGTTGCAACGCTGTTACATGGCGCGGTGGAGAGGCCTGCAACTCGACCACTTCAGCCAGGGCCAGTCTTGCTCACGTCCATCGAACCATTTGCTACATGCGATACTACGCGGATGAATCCTTTACCAGAGCTCTGGCTACCACATAGCACTCTGCTGCATGAGTTCATGCGAACCTGTGTTTCCCTTGTTTAAAGAAGTAGCCTCATTCATAACCGCCTTGGCAGAGCAACTTCTCACCGAAGCCACTCATCTCCAGCTCCCTTCGTCTTGCTTCTTTGCCCGCGCTAGTTCCATAACTTTCACACGGGAAGCTAGGATGTATCCAAGGTGCCCATCGAACGTGGGGCTTTCATCCTCATCACTCCGATTCACGTACGGATTAGTGTGCCGAGATCAGCAATGGACGACCGATGAGCAGGCGACTCCCCAAGACGGACACCCTCCGAAGTCGCCCATGATGGGAAGCTCGGGACCCTGAGTGAGTGAAGCTTCAAAGATCCCCGTCTACCCCCCACACAGCTTGTATACGACATGCTCAAGGCGGATGAGAACCTCTGTTCAATACGTAATGGTGTTCCTGCAGTTTGGGCTGGCAATTCTGCAATAAAATAGTGGAGGCGTTCATGTAGAGTCTCTCGTCGTTGCAAACCGCATCTGTATTCCCATTGTCTCCAGTGGGATCTTCTTCCAGCCCACCAAATACAACATTAAGACAAATACACACAAAATAGCCCATCATGGGAGATGTTCAGTCGTCGGCGCAGCCGCAGGCGAAGGGTGTGCGTTATGACGTACCTGTTCTTCGCAAACAACAAGACCAAGATAGCTATGAGCTTGAAATCCTACTACTAGCATGGTCACTTCTTCTGTATCGTCATAGTCACGGGAACCATGTTGAGTTCTCGTGGGGTTTGAGCGAAATTGGCTCTTCGACGTGTCGCACATTCACGCTGAACACATCCAAGTTGCAATGGGATGGCAGCGACTCTGTCGCATCGGAGTTGAAGGTGTTTCGAAACTACCTACAACAAGAATTACAGTCAGAACAGCCTTTTGGGACGAAAGGCTACAAGTTCTTCTTCAACGATGAGGCTGCGACAGGCGAGGTCGTCACTGACGTGACCGAAGACGGCGAGCTGTCAGTGAACTGGGTAAGCGCATGAGCCTCATCTCCATCTACACCAACTAACGGGTTGCGCGACACAGGGAAACGTTCAAATTGAAGCTACAATTGAAGATGATGTTCTATGGCTCCGACCGACATGGCGCGAGCCTCTAGGCGCAGAGTTCCTTGCCAACCACTTTGCCCAAGCCCTCGTCGAAGTTCTCAACACAACACTCACCGATTCGACCGCAACAATTAGCTCTGTCCTACCACTAGGTGAGCTCGACAAGTCTGTGATATGGAACTGGAACAAGGATCTTCCTCCGCCAGTGCCCATGTGCATTCACACCTTGATCGCTGAGCAAGTGAGGTGGCGCCCGGATGCGCCAGCCATTTGCTCATGGGACGGCGACTTCACATATGCGGATGTCGATAGACTATCAACATTACTTGCGCAGCATCTCATTGATCTCGGAGTCAAGGTCGGCGATATCGTACCACTGTGCTTTGAGAAGTCAAGATGGACGACCGTCGCAGTCATGGGCATCATCAAAGCTGGCGCAGCTTTCTCACTCCACGATCCCAGCCAACCTATGCAGCGACGACAAGTTATGGCGCAACAAGTCAACGCGACACATATCCTCACTTCAAGAGACCAAGCCAAATACGGTCCCGAAATCGCGCCCAACGCAAAACATGTCATTGTCGACACTACGACACTCGACTCTTTGGCCAAGACGATCCAAGATCCCCTCCGAAAACTCCCCGACGTACCGCCCGAATCTCTCCTATATATCATCTTTACTTCAGGTAGTACGGGTACGCCAAAGGGAGTTATGCTCTCGCACGAGACATACACTGCTAGCGCTCTTGCGCGAAGCACAGGAATTGGATACTCGAGTACATCACGATCGCTCGATTTCACATCATATGCTTTCGACGTCAGTGTCGACAGTATTCTTTGCACGCTCATCCGTGGCGGATGTCTTTGCATTCCCACTGATCAGGACCGTGTGAATGATCTCAGCGGTGCGATCCGCCGTTTGAGGGTGAACATGGTAAACATCACACCCTCAGTCGCGCGCATCTTGGACCCCGATATTATCCCATCGCTGAACAGTCTTGGTATCGGTGGCGAGTCTTGTTCGGCTGGAGATATTGCGATCTGGGGCCAACATACTCGAATTGTCGTTGGCTATGGTCCTGCTGAGTGCACGATTGGATGCACTGTCAACCCCAGTGCAGCTGGCAAGCCGTACGTCAGTATCGGTCCAGGCACAGGTGCTTGTATCTGGCTCGTTGACCCCGATGACCACAACAAGCTTGTTCCTGTGGGCGCTGTCGGAGAACTGCTTGTTGAAGGTCCAATTGTCGGCCAAGGATATTTGGGTGACCCTGAAAAGACAAACGCGGCCTTCATCCACGACCCCGACTTCCTCCTCGCTGGCGCTGGTGGAATTCCCGGTCGCCATGGGCGTTTGTACAAGACAGGCGATTTGGTTCGATATGATCCTGACGGCGAGAAAGGCTTCGTCTTCGTTGGCCGCAAGGACACTCAGATCAAGCTTCGTGGTCAGCGTGTGGAGCTGGGAGAGATTGAGCATCACATCAAGAACCTTCTCCCCGCGGGCGCTGAAGTTGTCGCTGAGATTATCGCACCGCGAAACCAGAACAAGGAGTCTATGCTGGTAGCGTTCATCGCTGATCGCGAAGCTAAAGATGATGGCGATGCTCGGCAGATTGACTTCCCACCTCGTCTGCGTGACTCGCTCGAGACCCTCAACGAGAGACTCTCAAAGGTCGTACCAGTGTACATGGTGCCTGCGACATATATCACTCTCTCCAAGATTCCGTACCTTGTCTCTGGAAAGACTGATCGCAAGTCGCTGCGTGCCCTTGGTGCCGAGATCTCTGCAAATCTTCAGGCTTCAGCAGCTGCAAACGAGTCCTCCGAGATCCGCGAACCAGAGTCAGAGGCTGAACTATTCCTGCGCGACTCATGGTGTCGCCTGCTTGGGCTCGAGGCGAAGCAAGTCAGCACTACACACAACTTCTTCACATCAGGCGGAGATTCCGTTCTTGCGATGAAGCTCGTGCCAGTCATTCGAGACTGGGGATACACGCTTTCCGTCGCTGATATCTTCAATTACCCGGTTCTCGCCGACATGGCAAAGTCAATGCAGAAGGGTGATAAGAGTAAGGGTGTTGATATGCAGATTCCCGAGTTCTCTCTGCTGAAGGATAACATGGACCGCGATGCCCTGCGCGCTGAGGCTGCTGAGCAATCGGGTTGTGACGTCAGTGCGATCGAGGATATCTACCCTTGTGCGCCTATGCAGGAGATCCATATGGCTTTCTACACGCGATCGAAGGAGAGCTATGTCGCGCAACGAATCGCCGACATCCCCGCCTCAAGTTCTGTTGACAAGCTCAAGTCCGCTTGGGATGTCGTGTACAAGGAGAGCCCCATCCTTCGCACCCGCATTGTTGAGTTCAAGCAGCATGGCTTCATGCAAGTTGTCGTCGATGAATCGCTTCAATGGAAGGAGGTTGAGTCTTCGCTGGAGGAGTTCCTTGAGGAAGACAAGAAAGAGCCCATGTCGCCTGGCGCGCCGCTCTCTCGCTTCGTCATCGTCACTGACAAAGCCCTTGACAAGCGATACTTTGTCTGGACGGCCCACCACGCTATTTATGATGGATGGTCTACAGATCTCATCGTTGAGCACGCTCGCGCTGCGTACAAGGGCGAAGAAGTATCGCGACCCGCTCAATTTAAGCACTTCATCCGCTACCTTGCCGAAGACTCACGCGAGTCGTCCAAGGACTACTGGAAGACTCAACTCGCTGGCGCTACAGGACCCCAATTCCCAACCCTGCCATCGCGCTCTTACATCCCTGATCCTACCTCTCTGACTGAGCGCTTCATCAAGCTTGACAAGGCTGCTAAGTCCGACATTACTATTGCTACCGTCATTCGAGCTGCGTGGGCTCTGCTGGCGTCGCAATATTCCATGAGCGACGATGTTGTTTTCGGAGAGACGTTCATGGGCCGCACGATTCCTCTTCCTGGTGCTGAGCTCATTGAGGGTCCCATTCTCGCCACTGTCCCGGTTCGCATTCGTCTCGACCGCACTACTACAGTGCAAGAGTTCCTTCGCGCGGTCCAGGAACAGAGTGTCGCTCGCTCTGCGCATGAACACCTCGGTATCCAGCACATCCGCCGACTGAGCGAAGATGCTCAGATTGCTTGTGAAGTCACCATGGGCCTTGTCGTCCAGCCTCAAGACCCCGAGCCGTCTGAGACGGACATTGACGAGTTGCCTTCTTTCCGTGGCGGAGATGCCGCTCTCGAGGCTCTGCACTTCAACTCATACCCTCTTATGTTGGCTGTGTCCCTTCAGAAGACTGGATTCCGCCTGTTGGCAAGCTTTGACTCGGAGCTTCTCAGCCCCGTTCAAGTTCAGCGCGTGCTGTCACAGTTCGAGGTTGCTATCAACCAGCTTCGTGGCGACGTGTCACGCTCATTGAGTGACATCACATGCCTCGGTGAAGAAGAGTTAGGAGAGATCTGGGAAGTCAACAAGCAGGCACCCGTCTCTCCCAAGGACATCTCGCGATTCCTGTCCAGCGGCGACAAATACCCCACGGTCCAATATGTTCCTTGGATCGTGCAGCCTGGTAATGAGAAGCTTCTCATGCCGCTCGGAAGCACTGGAGAGCTCCTGCTTGAATGTGCTTCTGTGCGCGACGATGCCGATGTTGTTGATGCTCCCGAGTGGTTGAAGGAGGGTGCGCTGGGCTACCCTGGCCGACAAAACAAGCTCTTCCGCACTGGAGACCTCGTAAAGTACACCGATGATCTGAGCCTGGTGTTTATCGGTCGCAAGGATGACATGGCTAGTGTTGACGGTCGGGTCGTGGACCTTAATGCTACGAACCATGAGCTTAAGCGCCTGCTACCTGGTACTGCTGAAGCTATGAGCCGACTTGTTGTTCCCAAGGGTTCGAGCAGTCAGACTCCCGTGGTTGTCGCATTCGTCAAAGACACATCCGCGAAGGATGCTCAATTGCTCAAGCTCAATGTCGATACTGGAGATGCATCAGTACCTTTGGCGGAAGATGTCTCTGTTGAACTTGCGACGGCAATTATCGGTCTCAACAAAGCAATGGTCGAGACTCTTCCACCTTATGCCATTCCCTCAATTTGCATCCCCCTCCATAGCAGCGCAGATATCAACACCATCGAGACTCTTGCTTCGGAGATTTCTCTGTCACTGGTCATCGAACTCCGCAAATCCTTCGCATCTCTCAAGAAGACAATCGCCGACACCACAGTCTTGACCACAAAGGAGCGCGTCCTTCGCGCTTCATGGTCCAAGTTCCTTGGCATTGAGGAGGAGAAGTTATCGCTCGATGATAACTTCTTCCGTCTTGGTGGAGACTCCATCGTCGCTATGCGTATGGTCTCTGCTCTGCGACAGGATGGTTACCGTTTGTCTGTCGCAAGCATTTTCCAGAACATGCAGCTTCGGGGCATGGCCAACTCGTTGGTCGAAATCTCACCCGAGGCCAGCGAGAGCGCCAAGAAATACGCTCCCTTCTCGCTGTTGAGTACCAAGGATGTAGATAGCTTCCTCGCCCAGGCCATCCAGCCTCAATTGGCCGACTCGACCTGGAAGATCCAGGACGTCCTCCCCGTGACTGGACCCCAGAAAGGCGATGTAAATCAAACAGTGTCTGCCCCACGAAGCTCTCTTCAATACAACATGCTCTACCTGGACCAGTCAATTGACACAGCCCGTCTTGTCGACAGCTTCCAGTACCTCGTGTCGCAGCACGCTATTCTTCGAACTGTGTTTGTTCAGCATGAGAAACAAACCCTCCAAGTTGTTCTCAATGACATGAAGGTGCCGGTCACGGAGCAGAGCGTTGAGGGCTCAATTGACGACGTTGCCAAGCAGGTCGCAGAGTTGGATGCCAACAACAGCACTGATCTCGCTTTTGGCGCTTCTTTCATTCGCCTTTTCGTTCTTCGAGGCGAGACTGAGAACGCTTTCATGATCCGTATTTCGCACGCACAATACGATGGTGTCTCTCTGCCAGAACTTCTGCGCCAGCTTGAGCTTCGGTATCGCGGCCTCGAGATTCCCGCATCAGAGCCTTTCGAGACCTACATCCAGCACCTCTCAACCGCCAAGCCTCAAAACGTGGGATTCTGGCGCAAGACTCTTGAAGGATCATCGTACACTGAGATTGCTCCTGCTGCGGAGCCTCAGCAGAAGACTGCATTCATGACCAAGGATGTAGACATCTCTGGAGCCTCGCCTGACACAACACACGCGATGCTTCTCACTGCTGGCTGGGCCAAGGTACTGTCGCAGCACCTCAATGTGTCCGATGTCACATTCGGTGGTATTGTCTCCGGTCGCGACGTCGATGTCGCTGGTATTGACACCATCATGGGTCCCTGCTACCAATACCAGCCGGTCCGCGTCAAGTTCGAGCAAAACTGGACAGCCTCACAGCTCCTGGACTACGTGCGCAGTCAATCCGTCGAGGGCAGCCAACACGCTACGCTAAGCTTCCAGGAAGTGCTCAAGGAGTGTACGGACTGGCCTGTAGACACTCCCTTCTATGGGTCTTTCACCAACCATCTCAACAAGGAGTTCTTCGACTCGATTCCTTTCGCTGGTACAAAGTGTCGCGTGGATTACTCCATTCCCCACCCCGAGCCTGCTGCACCGACTCGCATTGTATCGTTCGTCGAGAACGGCAGAACTCAGATTGGTATTGAGGCTGACGAGGAGCGTCGGGAGTTCTGGGAGGCAAGGGTGGAGGAGCTGGCGCGTGTCATTGAGGGGTTTGTCGAGAATCCTAACGATTTGATCTAGTTTTGTAATTTTCGCATGTTTATTATTTTACGGATAGAAAGGGCATAAGAATTGGTTATGTACTTCAATTACTTCAAATAAAGAGGTCCACGGAATTAATCATCAGTCTCGTCCGAAATCTTGAAAAGGCACGAAGCTTGCTTTGATCCAACGTCAACCCCACCAAGCCACTGAATGAAGCTCCTAAGATTGCCTAATGTTACCTAAAAGTCATCACTACAGGGCCTAAACTTTCCTCAGTTCAGTGGGCTGTCATCCGTTCAAGGGATCCAATTATTTGCACCACGTTCTCTTCAAACCGACTCCGCTGTCGCCAGAGACTGACCCAGAAATTAACGGCAGAGAGCTCGGGGGAGTTCTCAAAGTGTTCATCTCCTCTCAAATTATGCGTTGCACTCTTTATCGCGTTGCATTATGCCCATCAATACAGGACGAATCAATTGACGAACTTCAATGCATATAAAATATGGCTCTCTTCAATATTAAATG